>SMLS01078324.1:0-13648 GCA_004785975.1 Popillia japonica
AAACAAACAAAATAGGACAAATATAGGAAAAGAAAATAGAACAATCAAGGAAAAAAGAAAATTAATACACAACAAAATAATAAACAAATATAACAAAGAAAATAGAAAAATACCATAAAAAAGAAAATAACGAGTAAAAAAACAAAAGAAGAACCGAAATAGAAAAAGTCAGGATAAAAACAAAATAAAAAGAGTAAAGGAATAACAAAAGAAATTTTGGAAAAGAACATAAAACAATAACAGCAAAAAAACAATCATAGAAAATGAAGACAATAATAGAAAAAGAAAACAAAAATAGAAAAAATCAGAACAAAAACGAAATAAAACAGAACACTAGCAGAAAAAAAATAATCACAATAGAACTATAACGAAAAAAAAAAATAGAAACATAAGCATTATGTGGGAAAAAAAGACCAACAAATTTGGATGATAAACAGCCCTACAATTGAAATGTAATATCCGGGAATTACTACGTTATTCTACCTGATAGCGTGATTAGCGTATGTATCCTATTAGAGCTTATTTTCTGTACCACCTATGTGTGTGCAATGCCAGAATCATTCTCGTTGCAGAGGATTAATTAAACAACACCATATACCCTAGATAATCGACGCCAATATTATCAGATTATGGTTTGTACTGGTGCTCTGTACGTCAGCTCTTTCTCTTCTTTGTTGTTCATTTGTTCTGTTAGAGCTAAGCTAAATTTGCGTTTGGAGTTCCTTCTCCTGCGTCCTCCAATGTATTTGTTAAAATTTGAAGAAATGTGGACCATTATTATAGTTTTACACCACTTTATTGTGTACAAATCATTAAATTACAACCTGTTGCTGTTGGAACCCATAATTGAATCTAGACAAACCGCAGGGAGTACGAATAGGTCTCCTTGGTTGCATTCCGCTTAATCCGTAACAAACGCGGCTATAGTTGAACTTCAACACAATTCCGGGAGTTGGTTGCTTAAGAGATTTAGTTCCGTGTTTACCAAGCGTTAAACCGTACTGTTGAATGGCAGTAAGGTATTTGTCCTAGCATTGTACCAGTATTGTATTCGAATTACGTTTTAGCTTATCTGGTAATAACACCTTTATATTAATAAACAGACAAAAATAGTATTATTACACCTTATCCCCCAGAAGAAAAAAGAATCCAATTTCCTTAATTCCTTAAAATTGCATACCGTAAAATACCTCCCCTATCTCTTTCTGTCGCGGCGGATTCAAATTTACGCCCGTCTTCGGAATTTAATTTCAAAATTAGATGATATAAAGATACGTCAGCTTTTTATTAGGTAAATGAGTCCGCCGTTCTTAAAATATGAAAAAGAAGAGAGGGTGACTATTTTACTTAATTAAATGCCGTATTTTTTGTCCGTTCTTCCGCCGATTCTCGAGGTTTAATTAAACCAGAAATGTTACTGCTTTCGTCGGTATGGGCGGTGAGGAGTGCTACTTCTTCTTATTTATATATTTTCTCTTCTTTTATTCTCCGGCGGTGACGCGTCAGCGACAGGTTTTAATTTAGAGTCCTCTTCCGCAAATCGAATACTGTTTCGGAAATTGAAAATTCGGTTTTGTTTTTTAAGAGAGGGATTCTATTTTTCTCTATTAAGGTTCGAATCGATTGGGATTTAAATTTCGCGGAAAAACGACATTCCCGGGTAATGTGTTTTTGAAAAGGGCAGTTGATTAGAACTAAATTAATTGTACACAATTGCAATTAAGGGATTAGAATGGAAAATAGCATTTATTGTAGACGTTGTTAGAATGTTTAGAGTAGGCTTCGTTTGACAGAAATGCGACGCCATTAAAAATGTCAAATTTTGACAGCTGTCAAACCAATTCAAGGCCAGAAATCACACAACCGAAAAGACGTAAAATTTGAAATGTCATTTTTTTGACATTTTTTAAGAATTTGACGTTCTCAAAGATTCTTCATGTATTAGATTGTATTCTATACTGTATTTAATTAGATTATATTACATTTTACACATACAAGCCTTCGAATAATATCAAGAGGATTGAGGACCAACTAACAAGAACACTACCTCCATGACTACCACCGTTATGACCGCTGTCAAAATCCGAATAATATTGTACTACAAATACTGTTGTAGACAATCCATTCATATCGGGTATTTGAAATCAAATCCTGGTCGAATAACTTGGGAATTTTAGGGGTGCCACCCCCTTGTTTGGAAGCTCTAAGAAATTCCAGCGACCACTATGCCTGCTGGCACTATGACCTTGGAATGGAACTTCTGATGTATATTTCTAGAATTGCATGTCTTAACTCAACAGTCTAACTCTCTAACATCTACTGGCCATGCAAGCCTATTGTTTTGTTTAGTAAACCGACAAGCAAGTCTTGTGTATTCTGATATTGCGAATTTTTTTGTGGTGCGTGCATGTGTAGTAACAACGTAGGCTGTATCACCTATCAAGGCTATTAAATGAGCTTCCATGGCTTGGCTTTAACAATACTTCGCCGTAAATAACGTTTCAGCCTCAATTATGTCAAGTACTAGCTCAATTAGAGTGCAGGATATAGTAATATGGTGTCTCACGCCTCACCGACCAAATTCGAGCAATACACCATAAGTATTAGCCTAATTATAGCCAGCCATTCCTATCTGTGCAATATGGCTGCTGTTTCTCATTGGATGATATCGAATAGGTGGCATCTACCTGAGTATTCCTAATAAATGCTTAAAAATTTGTTAGAACTGGTTCAGTCTCCAACCATGTGAGTTTCATTCCAACATATCTCCTAGTGAAAAAGATCTAGTAACTACATCGTTTATGGTTAGCTCTTCTGACCTCCCCACCACTCTATGACATAACCTATAAAGCTAAGGTAAACGACTAGGATGTAGGTGCAAAATCGCCAGAAATTGAATAATCTGGTCCTTGTTTTTGTTTCTATTTTGCGAATACGTTGCAAGGATAACGAATTAGTAGTATTAGGTGGAGAATACCACTGTCAGGCATTCAAAGGCACTTAGGAACAAACTTTGCCCCTTCCCCCCTCCCTCCCGTCCTCCCTACCTCCCGTCCTCCGACCCTCCGGTCCTCCCCCTTAATTCTCTCCTCTCTCTCCTAAATAAAGATTACATTGTTCGAAACTAAATTTAGTAAATGTGTAATTGTTCGTTAATTGTATCAACTATGTAATTGCTCACTAAAGTCTTGGTCATGACGACCTGGATACAAGAAAGCTTTCAGTTAAATGGACTTCATCCTAGTTCAATGCCGATAAGAATTGCATTCGATTGGGAATGATCTGTTACTCCGAACGAAACGTGGGCTAGAGATCTAAATTGTGTGATTCATCTCCTCTAAAAGCAATGCGAGCTGTTCTCGCCGTCGTAAATGTTTTTAACTTAATCTATAAGACGTAATACATCAAACTCTAAACGATATCATACATTACCGCCATTACACGATAATTCGATTTCTCCCGGGTATATTTCTCATAAAAAAACACGAATAAATTTCTTATTAAGTTAATATACAGCAAGCGTGAAGTTCAATGCGACGTACAGGTATCAATTTCACTTATTTTCTTTTGTTACATCCATGATATATCAATATGTTTCATCACGAAAGAGCGCTCACCGTAAATTTGCCGAATATCCATCAGAACTGTATCGAAAAAAAATTGACAGCTTAATTGATATGGTGTTATATATATATATATAATCCTGTTTCAATATGTCGTTAGCTACTCATAACTAATCTATCTCTGGAATATAATATAACAATAAAGTGTTAAGCGTGTGTTCAGTAATTGAAACCCCCGAGGAGCAGCTAATCAAAGAGGGAATTACAACGTCGATAACCGACACGAAACTTCTGTAATAACTCGCGTAGATCTTATCCATTAAGGAAGCGATGAGAGCTGTCAATTTTCTTTGTATTATCACGAAGAACAACATCACATTCTATTGTTTCCTCCTACGTATCGTACAGAATCCTTTAATCTCACGTCTAGCGAGTAGCGCAGAATAGCGGAAAATTTGCTCTTGAAGTGTAGGAAAATTCATGTAGATGGCGTTAAGATGGTTGTATCGATTTCCTCGGGCAGCGCCATCTACGAAAATGTGGCGCAACTACGTTGGAAAATCTACAGTTTTCTGAATAATCGATATGGCGTAAGCTTTGTGCTTTGCAAGATAGATGGCAGCACTCACGAGGTGAGAATTTAAACTCTTAAATACGAGTTTTTAAAAAGACTTTTTAAATTTTAGATACGCAAACCGCCAAGTTTGTAAAAATTCAAGTTTTGGAAAAGTAATTAAAGACGTTGGTACGGTAGTAAAAAATTCAGTGAGATATTTTAAAATATTCTCTAGTGCTGTATTTGGCAAAACTTCGGTTAATCTTGTATTTAATGTTATTGTGATTTTAATCTGTAAAAGAAATTTAATTTTAACTTTACAAATCGGTTAGTAGCTGTAGTACTCTATTGAAACTTAGACGAACATTAGGATTTGAGGATTCAGTGACCTTATTCTGCATAAATTGTGCCGAACACTGTGCAGTCATCAGTTTAAATTTGTCAAATTTTCTATTGGTGACTGAGAAAAGTCATTAACGTTAAACATACTAAGATCTGCAGAATACGAGACTTGAACACGAGAAATATAGGTTAGGGAGCAGTTACAGTTGCGGTACGTTTCTGGCTGGAATTGTACGTAGTAGTATATTATTTTATCGATGACAAAAGCTAATGCAACTCACCGACCATGTTATGTTGAGCATATGTAGTGATTTTAGGGCGTGACTCGCGAAATCAGTATGCACCTTCATGTATACACAAACAAATATGCGCTCGAATACGTCACATACGTGTCGAACAATAATTGGAATTGGAGATGGAACCACCTGCAACGCGATGGAAATTGTGAACGAGGTAGTGTAAGCGAATTTTGGTTTATTGTCAATATATTCACTTCATATAGAATTTATAAAATATGCGAACATTATAAGGAATGGGTTGACAGAATCTGGGGAATTTGGATAATGTTTCTCTAAAGGTAGTGCTTTTTTGCCTTTATCGTCACAATCCAAACGCCATTAACACACATTTTCACATGACAATGCTGCAAGCAAGAACATAATTGACATATATATTATTTAGGCACAACAGATCTTGGTGGTGGTCTAACTTGTTTTCTTCCAAAATTGTGACAGAAAAGAAGATATTGACAATAATGTGAAAATTTTCAATATAAAATCTGTTGGAGTCGGTTGGCTGTGATAAAATAGACATAGACCAACTTTTCCTAAACTAATATGCATTTTAGCTTTCTATGTCCTCAGTCCACTAGTTGTATCTTTGTCCAAAATGAGGCTTGTCTAAAACGTTTCTTTTTTTCTGTACATACACTCTCACGTCAACATGGGAGGAAATCAGAATCATCACTTTTTTTGCCCTAAACTGAGACTGGCTTAATCCTAATCAACAGTTAAGTGAAGGTTTCAAAGATACGTCTTGACTTCATGTGTGGTGAAAACCTATAGGAAGCTAGTTTCCTGAGCTGAAGCTTACTCATCCAACACACTTCAATCAATTTCGAATTCTTTATGCTTGTCAAAATCCTTTGTAAAACTATTTTAGGTTCTTGCGTCTGTATATTCGAAGCGTAAGTTATAGCATCCTATACTCGAGAATTCCGTTTTAGTAATACACCATTTTGGCAACCAATCTTGGCATTCGCCAGGGATTAGCCAGGCACGTTATGGCAAAAAGATTCCGCCTTTACGAGAGTTGTTGCAGCCTCAGATAGCAGATTTTTTGGTTGAGGGTGTGGTTTCTATCTATCTACTTTTCATAAATAATAATCTGCTTCAGAACTGACTCGAGAAGCTGTTTAGCTGATTGAAAATTGGTTCTCCAGCTGCTCCCTGCAGCAAATACCAGAATCTAGATTAGCTAGTATCCGCAACGATAATGGTAATGGAGGGTAGACTACGGCTGCTCAAAAAACTAACCCCCTCATGCTTGAGAAAAACTGCTACAAGTTAACATGAACGAGAACCTTCACCTATTAGTCTGTACATCGAAAGAAGTGCTAAATAAGACCTTCATTCCTTAGGATGGCCCCATCTTTATCAGGTTCCAACTGGAGACTTTGAGGATACGTCCTATTCTAACGCGTGATGAAAATCTTGCTTCACAAGGTGGTGGGTGAGATTCTACTGGCCAGCATCAGTGCAATCAGGCAGCACGCATTACTGCAGACCGTTTTGGGCAACACCTGCTTCTGGAGGATATTGAATTGCTCGATTTGAGGCATAAATTAGAACAAATTCGATTTGAAGATCTAACAAAAGTTTTCTAGCTTAACAAGAAAGCTAGGATAAGATTGATGCTTGGCAATTCCTGATTTTTAGCTTCAATCTTACTAAAATGCTAGGAGCCCAGACTAGCTTGACTGCGTCTACAACAACCATCACTTGCTCCTCCCCGTCGTCATGGCACCTAAACTAATGACGTGGAATACCTCAATTAGCGCGATTAGCGTTTGAGAAGACTCAATCTTAACCGATTCAAAAAGGCTTTGGTAAAAGTAGGCTAAACTCATATTATAATACCCTTGTCACGTAATAGTGTGACGTATACGTATATATATATGTATACTCGCGCCAAATTCTCGGTAAATACGTGATGTGCCAGTATTCCCGCATTGAGTATATGCAAAGCGCGTCTCATTGAGCGACAGATGGTGCTAATTACGTACTCCTAACGCTTGCCTTTTCGCACAGAAGAGAAAATGAGACTTCAAAGCTTATTACTCGACTAGATTAAATATTTATTTCAGCATATCATACTCCTTATGCGAACGACAAGCTAATACATGCATATGCATGCGTATGCTTCCATAAAATGAGTTGGGAATTAGTAATTTGAAACAAAGCCGCATTAAAGTTTGTAATATTATATTGCCAACCGAATTTAATATTAAAAATATCTCACATACGTATGTTGGCGTCACCCACTTTCGGTTTCTCCCTCAAGAAAAGCATATCCGAAATTCTCCTAAACATCATTTGAATAATTCCAAACTTCCCAAACTCGAAATAAATTAAATAAAAATTATAATCGCCGGAATACTTCAGGCGGAGAGCTGCAGATGCTCCACGGCATAACGCCCGAGCGAGGACACGGCGGAGACGTCAACGGGAAGAAGTAGATAGCGAGGAAAAAACGGGGGAAGATGGAATCTAATAAAGTTTTAATCCGTCTCAACAACAGATCCGCTAAGACGTCCGAAATTGATGGCGGCGCTGCGTGGGAACCTAGTCGGACTTCCTAGTTCCAAACTCTTCCCGTGCTCGCCGAATAAAGAGACGAGGAGACACTACAACGGTAGCGGAAGAGATTAATGGATACGGTATCTAATTTGTTGGAAAACAAAAAGCACATTAACTGGTCTTTGATAGAAGACGGGGGCTGCGGCGTCATATTCCTCGGGATAATTAAGTAATCGTCCCCGGTCCCCTCCCCGTCTAGTCCTCACGTAAGCGCTGCGGGCATCTCGCTCCGGAATAAGTAGAATCATTTCCCGTCCTTAGCACAGGTCTATTTCGCACAGCTTCAATGTCACGGTAATACGATCTCTTCGTCGTGTGCCGTCTTTTTCTCACGTTTTAGCCGAGATGGAGGAATGGAGGGAAAATTAATTACTTTCGTCATAGATAAATAATTATTTTAAGTTTCCTCGTCTCCTTTTCTTCCGTTTGTTCACGCCCGTAATGTAGCTTGATGGGGTTTCTCGGTGTAATTTTCTCCTTTGTTCGGTTGATTTTTAGATTTTTCTTCATTAGTTGCGGATAACTTCTATGGGAATTGAAAATTAGCTGTAATAGGTTGGATTATATGAAATCGTTGGGAATTTCTGGTAATTGGCCCAACCCAAGAAATATCTGGCTGATTTACTTCATGTTTGTCCTCTTTAAATGCAGAAAATGTGACAAAGAAGATTCCACCTCCCTTATATAGGAACCTTCCTCCAAAGATTGTAAGAGGAAAGTGGAAGGAGGATATCAAGATTCGACTTTGATCAACCGTTTTAAGGTGGTACTCCAAAACCACCACCAAGTGGAAGACAGGCAGAGCTAAATTACAGTATCTGTCCATACGACAACACCAAAAGACAAAGAGGTATGGGTGTAGGGCACTATGGGCCAGGATGTAAGATCTCAATGGCGCTAGGTACATACCAAATAAATTTTTTAAGCGGAAATATGAGCCATTGAAGAATATGCTCAGGAATGCTTCAGAAGACGGTATAGGACTCACGTAAATCCATTTTACCAGACAGTCAAGCAGTTCTAAAGGCTCTATAGGTGTTTCCCTTTGAGTCCAAGCTAGTATTATACTGTCTACTCACCCTAAAGACAGAAGAAAGAATCTTACGAAAAATTACAAAGCCAAATTGTCTTTAGAGTGGGTCCACTCCCCAAATCTAAGAAAATGCTTGAAAACGTGGTACGCAAAGAAGATTGCGATGGGGTGGTAGACTTTTGGGGTAGGAGGAGACGGCGAAGACCTGACTTGCAAAGCAACACTTTCACCTTCACGTAGAATTGGGAGGGTGTAAGATCAAAGCCAGCATGGGACTGTCTATTCACTCTACAGCCTCCGGTCCCAAAAGAACACCATTATACTGAAATCGGTACTAGGAATTTAAGGATGTAAACAATTTTGGGGTCTAGCTTTGCTTTATTTTTAATTTTTTAGTGTCCAGATTCATAGTTTAGTCCAGTATCGATTGAGGTCAGTTACGATTGCAAGCATTCGGGCAGAGTCTGCACAAGAGGAAATGTTCCATATCTCATTACGTCCACCGCAGTCGCATAGAGCGTCTGGGGAATCGGTTTGCCACCACCGTACTTTATCTGGTTTGGTTGAGAGTTTTGCAGGTATGCAGTCCATTCAAGATGATGTCCTTCTGGGTAGCCTTGGCGAAGTGGGTAGTCATCAGGCGGTTCCTCACTTACAAACTTGAGAAAGCCCTTCCGCGAATGTAATATGCTTGCAAGTCGTTCTTCTCCGTAGACTGGGCTGGGTGATGCTGAGTCTGCTCGAATTTCTCTGTGTATTCTGTAACATTTCGCCCTACAGTAGGAACCACGGAGCCTAGCTAAACGCTTCCTTTAAAGACATAGCCTTCACGAAGATACGGAACTCTTTTAAAAGCTTAGAATTCAATTGGGACCAAAAGATTAGTGGTGTTCACAATAGATCTTATAGGTCGCATCGAGGAGAGGCAATGAATACTACACATACTACGATATTAACATCACCCGCAATAAATGTCAGCCAAATTAATTGGATATTAATACGGCTTCGGGGTACAGTTCTGCAATGTTCTTTGATCTCCCAACTGTTAATCCCGCCGCATTACACAACATAAATAACAGGTACGTAGTGGCAAATTTCACCGATTTCTCCCGATATCAACATGTACCGATATACATACGTACATACATGGCATATCCGTAATAGTTACCCCCTTCGGCGCTTATCGCTAATCGATCGACTATGCGGTATTTAACCGAACGAACCGGGTGACAGCAGTAAATAAAGTCCGAGGGCGAGAGGCAAGCAAGCGTTGGAAATAATCTCCGGGTTAGGTGAGTGAGTGAGTGTACGAGATCCGTTCCCTTTGCCAATGCAGCGAGGGTGAGGGGCGATTCGGGTTGCCGTTACTGCCGCCACCAAGTCCGGGATTATCGGGAAGACGATAAAATTTAGATTAACGACTTCTTAACAAGAAACATTTTTGCCTATTTGCCCTTTTTAAGTTGACGCCGTCCGCTAGGAAGCGGACGTCAATGAATACGCGGAGGAAAACCGGAGTAGATTGGAGATCGTTATCTGGGACGGGGATCGGGGGAGAAGAGAATTGCTGATTGAGAAGTATATCCATTAAAACATTAATTTTAGCTTCTCAATGGGCGTGGTGTTCAGTCTGAGCAGATTTAAGGTTTTTTAGATTTAGTGCTCCAATGTCTTTTGAGTTATTATTATCAATTTAGCCTTTGGAGTTTGACATTACCAGCACTATTAAAGGAGGAATTAGATAATAAAATTTCAATGTTGAGTATAGAATATGGTGTGTCCTTAGAGACCTTCGTTCTTCTTCAACACCCTTTGCCTCAGAAGGAAAGCGGAAAATCCTTTCAAACTGTACACTGAAGATTACGGCAGCTGATTTTTGGGATAGGACAGGATGTGTTACTTATCACTTGTTTTTGAATGAGGAGCAACAAAAGATTTTGGAAAAAAAATCAGCAACAGAACTTCTATTTAACCATAAAGACTTGGCTTGCAACGTGGTGCATCAAAAGTCAAATGATGCTGGAAGAATCCAGGCATTGCATCAGTTCACCCCTATGTAACTTCATACCCCTCAGAAAGTGTCGTACACTCTCAGCTCCATCTACGGACATATGTCTTCTAGTTTCTTGACAGCTACAATGTTAACTTGCAGGATACGCAAGACATTCTCAGTTCATCTATTGCACATTCGTGGTGGAATTTCTATTTCCCTGTTACGCATGTTTTGAAGAGGTCTTCTAGTCTCTGATTGTCTCCTACTTCTTCCAATATCTTTGACGTACCAATGCGTTTGCAGCTCTGATAGCTCCTCCAGTCCATCTATGTACATGTTTGTTTCAACCCTATGTCCCCGCAGAAGTCGTGCAGAACGCTTATTGCTATGGGTCACAAAATTGTAAACCCAAATCGACTTTAAAGTGCGGACACCCCACCGTATCCCTACATCGAAAAATATGCTTCAAAACGTTGCCTGCAAAGTAGTTTATGGTGGGTAGCTTTTGGGGCAAGAGTAAATGTGCTCCTTATATACTTGTACACTTTGTTCTAACCCCCTCCATTCCCTTCTCTGTTGACACTCATAAAGAATGCTAATTTTGCTCATGACTCACAGAATTGATTTTCTAGCATGTACCAAACATGTGGCCAATAAAATTCTGCTATCCTAGAAGGTATGATTACGCGTATTTCGTACATCAACATTCTCTTAATATTGTCCACGCGTGTACAGATTACAGGATTAATTTGTCCGGGTGCTTTACTTCACTCAAATTCAGTTCGTGGTCACACACGTTGCCGCGGCACATTTTAATAAATCGAACGCTTCGGGGGTAACAATAGATGACGCAACTTCCGAAACCCGGCAGTCTCTACATCTGCGTCGTCTGTGCAGACTATTATCTCTGTTCTCTCCATTCCGATATCCATCTTCCGAAGAGAGATGTATCGATAGGTCGACCGCCATGTATTTCCTCTTTCATTATTTCCGTCCTCGTCGTTTGGCTAACCTTCTAGATTATCGCGTAGCAGAATCGTTTGAGATTAGCCCCGGTTCATCTGTCTGTATTTGTGTGGAAATGTCGGCGGAAGTTGGGTTTCACCTTAATTAAATCCATTTTGTCCCTGACGCGGACGACTCATTCGGTCGATGTCGATGACAAGTTGAACGCTAATTTGTTTTTTATCCGTCTAGGGTTTCACTAAATTAGTTTCGAATCTGCTGCTCGTGATTGTGAAGATCTAGTCGTCCATGATGTTACTTCTAAATTTCCAACCATTCATTTTTCCCCCGCGACACCTCGCATATATATCGCTGGATTATCAGTGTGCGGTATCCGTTGTGAACGCCAGCCCGCCAGAGGGCGTTTTGTTTTTCGTTCGAAAGCTTTGGCAATTTTTTTTTGAAAAGTGGGGAAAAGTAATGCGATGTCCGCGCGTGGTATATGGCATTCTACATAATTTCTGTTGCATTGTTATGTAGCGAATGCTTGTTCTCGATGGACGGTTTAGAATGTGAAATTAAGTGAGTTATGAGCGGACCATTTCGAATTTTCCGTCAAATTCGACGCTGGCGTTTTATTGGCTGGCAACGGGGGTTGATTGTCTGGAACGATTCGCTTAGTACGGGGAATTTTTTTTTGTGGTAAATTTGTTAAGTTGGGGTAATTCTAATTTTATTTTAAACTTGATTGACTTTTACTGCTTTGTTGCAAAGTTACCTTCTGTATATTTCATTTGTTCAATTCTAAAACGCTGTCCTTACGGCATTATGTCTTGGGGGAGTAGAGTCTCTTTAGAGGTCATCCTCAGGGATGCCCTCTCAGTCGTCTTCTCACATCTTGGCAGGATCGCCATGTGATAAATGGGGAATGGTAGGATGGCAATGTGATAACGCAAGGTCCAATAAGTCAGCCACGATGTAATGTCAATTGTTTTTTTTCCGGATTTACGACCAAAAGGGTGCTATTGGTATGATAGGGCAGATCAATTGGCAAATTTTGGAAGATGGCTTACTTCCTTTTTCAACAGTCTCTATCCTCTCAGATAGTGTTTAGCAATAATTCTACATTTCAAGTATTGGATGACAAAGCACAATTTTTCAGAAGGAGACCAGATGAGAAATTACAAAAAGACTTCCTCGTAAGAAGAGTAGGACATCCCCAGTCTATCATCAAAGATGTGTGGGGCTGCATAAGTGGCAACGGCATTGGAGGAAGGAACGATGCACCAAAACCAATTTCAGCGAGTCCTGGAGACAAGGCTGCTGCCTCAGCTGGAAGAGTAGTTCTATGAGGAGCCAAAAGTGTTTGCAGGGTGGAGCAACCTACCACATGGCTAAGTCTATTAAAAAATTCTTGGAGGACATGAACCCCATCGAGAATGCATGGGAACTACTGAAGAGACGTTTAGCCGTTTAGTAGGACTGTTCTGAATATACCTTTTCTCTTAGTTTTATATCATTTTCACAATTTTATGAAGTTACAGTACGAGTTCTGCTTGAACAAGCAAAAAGGTTGAGTGACCATAATAATGTTACCAGAGACTGTAGATGCCCCGCAGTGGGGCCGCCGGCAGGATCCTGGTGGAATCAATAATTATAATAATTATTTGATTTCGAAGATACAAGAGAGGCCATCAACAGGATTTCCCTTTGCATAATATTAGTTGAAAAAAAAGTCAAAATCTACTTTTTGATTTTTAAATTGAGGACTTTTACTTCCTACACTTTAAGCTGGTTACCTTCCTTCACTTCCCCTTCCATTCTAAGTTATTTCCTTCGTTTGAAACACAACATCGCGTACATATCAATGCCAGTTTTAATCGAACTTGTAAATTCTTAGATTCCGAATTTCTCCTTAAATACGTGCCCGCCCCCTCTCCTTCACCCCGGACCCGTGTAGTACTTTGTAAGCAAACAAGTAAAAGTTAAACAAAGTTCCGGAACGGTGAAAATTTAATTAAACCGACCATATTTCTCAGTATAAGGCGGGCACAGATCTGTTCAGTCAGAAGTATAAGTTCCGCATTGCTGTTCCAGTTGAACGCGCGCTCGGCGAGAGCGAACTTTCACGTTGCCGTCGAGCTGATTCCTAAGTTGGTAGCGGTGAAAGCCACAATACGATACTGTAGTATAGAGTTGAGGCCCGGAGATCTCTACGAATATGCCTACGGCCTACGGAGGGTTGATAGTAGCTCCCAAAGCTCCGATAATTCTCAATTGCGGTTATGAGAAATGCCCGCGCTAAAATATTTACTACGTATGTATGTGTGTGGTGCAATATGATATTGTGTTGTAAAT
>SMLS01078325.1:0-13473 GCA_004785975.1 Popillia japonica
AAACAAACAAAATAGGACAAATATAGGAAAAGAAAATAGAACAATCAAGGAAAAAAGAAAATTAATACACAACAAAATAATAAACAAATATAACAAAGAAAATAGAAAAATACCATAAAAAAGAAAATAACGAGTAAAAAAACAAAAGAAGAACCGAAATAGAAAAAGTCAGGATAAAAACAAAATAAAAAGAGTAAAGGAATAACAAAAGAAATTTTGGAAAAGAACATAAAACAATAACAGCAAAAAAACAATCATAGAAAATGAAGACAATAATAGAAAAAGAAAACAAAAATAGAAAAAATCAGAACAAAAACGAAACACTAGCAAAAAAAAAATAATCACAATAGAACTATAACGAAAAAAAAATAAGCATTATGTAGGAAAAAAAGACAAACAAATTTGGATGATAAACAGCCCTACAATTGAAATGTAATATCCGGGAATTACTACGTTATTCTACCTGATAGCGTGATTAGCGTATGTATCCTATTAGAGCTTATTTTCTGTACCACCTATGTGTGTGCCATGCCAGAATCATTCTCGTTGCAGAGGATTAATTAAACAACACCATATACCCTAGATAATCGACGCCAATATTATCAGATTATGGTTTGTACTGGTGCTCTGTACGTCAGCTCTTTCTCTTCTTTGTTGTTCATTTGTTCTGTTAGAGCTAAGCTAAATTTGCGTTTGGAGTTCCTTCTCCTGCGTCCTCCAATGTATTTGTTAAAATTTGAAGAAATGTGGACCATTATTATAGTTTTACACCACTTTATTGTGTACAAATCATTAAATTACAACCTGTTGCTGTTGGAACCCATAATTGAATCTAGACAAACCGCAGGGAGTACGAATAGGTCTCCTTGGTTGCATTCCGCTTAATCCGTAACAAACGCGGCTATAGTTGAACTTCAACACAATTCCGGGAGTTGGTTGCTTAAGAGATTTAGTTCCGTGTTTACCAAGCGTTAAACCGTACTGTTGAATGGCAGTAAGGTATTTGTCCTAGCATTGTACCAGTATTGTATTCGAATTACGTTTTAGCTTATCTGGTAATAACACCTTTATATTAATAAACAGACAAAAATAGTATTATTACACCTTATCCCCCTGAAGAAAAAAGAATCCAATTTCCTTAATTCCTTGGAATTGCATACCGTAAAATACCTCCCCTATCTCTTTCTGTCGCGGCGGATTCAAATTTACGCCCGTCTTCGGAATTTAATTTCAAAATTAGATGATATAAAGATACGTCAGCTTTTTATTAGGTAAATGAGTCCGCCGTTCTTAAAATATGAAAAAGAAGAGAGGGTGACTATTTTACTTAATTAAATGCCGTATTTTTTGTCCGTTCTTCCGCCGATTCTCGAGGTTTAATTAAACCAGAAATGTTACTGCTTTCGTCGGTATGGGCGGTGAGGAGTGCTACTTCTTCTTATTTATATATTTTCTCTTCTTTTATTCTCCGGCGGTGACGCGTCAGCGACAGGTTTTAATTTAGAGTCCTCTTCCGCAAATCGAATACTGTTTCGGAAATTGAAAATTCGGTTTTGTTTTTTAAGAGAGGGATTCTATTTTTCTCTATTAAGGTTCGAATCGATTGGGATTTAAATTTCGCGGAAAAACGACATTCCCGGGTAATGTGTTTTTGAAAAGGGCAGTTGATTAGAACTAAATTAATTGTACACAATTGCAATTAAGGGATTAGAATGGAAAATAGCATTTATTGTAGACGTTGTTAGAATGTTTAGAGTAGGCTTCGTTTGACAGAAATGCGACGCCATTAAAAATGTCAAATTTTGACAGCTGTCAAACCAATTCAAGGCCAGAAATCACACAACCGAAAAGACGTAAAATTTGAAATGTCATTTTTTGACATTTTTTAAGAATTTGACGTTCTCAAAGATTCTTCATGTATTAGATTGTATTCTATACTGTATTTAATTAGATTATATTACATTTTACACATACAAGCCTTCGAATAATATCAAGAGGATTGAGGACCAACTAACAAGAACACTACCTCCATGACTACCACCGTTATGACCGCTGTCAAAATCCGAATAATATTGTACTACAAATACTGTTGTAGACAATCCATTCATATCGGGTATTTGAAATCAAATCCTGGTCGAATAACTTGGGAATTTTAGGGGTGTCACCCCCTTGTTTGGAAGCTCTAAGAAATTCCAGCGACCACTATGCCTGCTGGCACTATGACCTTGGAATGGAACTTCTGGTGCATATTTCTAGGATTGCATGTCTTAACTCAACAGTCTAACTCTCTAACATCTACTGGCCATGCAAGCCTATTGTTTTGTTTAGTATACCGACAAGCAAGTCTTGTGTATTCTGATATTGCGAATTTTTTTGTGGTGCGTGCATGTGTAGTAACAACGTAGGCTGTATCACCTATCAAGGCTATTAAATGAGCTTCCATGGCTTGGCTTTAACAATACTTCGCCGTAAATAACGTTTCAGCCTCAATTATGTCAAGTACTAGCTCAATTAGAGTGCAGGATATAGTAATATGGTGTCTCACGCCTCACCGACCAAATTCGAGCAATACACTATAAGTATTAGCCTAATTATAGCCAGCCATTCCTATCTGTGCAATATGGCTGCTGTTTCTCATTGGATGATATCGAATAGGTGGCATCTACCTGAGTATTCCTAATAAATGCTTAAAAATTTGTTAGAACTGGTTCAGTCTCCAACCATGTGAGTTTCATTCCAACATATCTCCTAGTGAAAAAGATCTAGTAACTACATCGTTTATGGTTAGCTCTTCTGACCTCCCCACCAGTCTATGACATAACCTACAAAGCTAAGGTAAACGACTAGGATGTAGGTGCAAAATCGCCAGAAATTGAATAATCTGGTCCTTGTTTTTGTTTCTATTTTGCGAATACGTTGCAAGGATAACGAATTAGTAGTATTAGGTGGAGAATACCACTGTCAGGCATTCAAAGGCACTTAGGAACAAACTTTGCCCCTTCCCCCCTCCCTCCCGTCCTCCCTACCTCCCGTCCTCCGACCCTCCCGTCCTCCCCCTTAATTCTCCCCTCTCTCTCCTAAATAAAGATTACATTGTTCGAAACTAAATTTAGTAAATGTGTAATTGTTCGTTAATTGTATCAACTATGTAATTGCTCACTAAAGTCTTGGTCATGACGACCTGGATACAAGAAAGCTTTCAGTTAAATGGACTTCATCCTAGTTCAATGCCGATAAGAATTGCATTCGATTGGGAATGATCTGTTACTCCGAACGAAACGTGGGCTAGAGATCTAAATTGTGTGATTCATCTCCTCTAAAAGCAATGCGAGCTGTTCTCGCCGTCGTAAATGTTTTTAACTTAATCTATAAGACGTAATACATCAAACTCTAAACGATATCATACATTACCGCCATTACACGATAATTCGATTTCTCCCGGGTATATTTCTCATAAAAAAACACGAATAAATTTCTTATTAAGTTAATATACAGCAAGCGTGAAGTTCAATGCGACGTACAGGTATCAATTTCACTTATTTTCTTTTGTTACATCCATGATATATCAATATGTTTCATCACGAAAGAGCGCTCACCGTCAATTTGCCGAATATCCATCAGAACTGTATCGAAAAAAAATTGACAGCTTAATTGATATGTTGTTATATATATATAATCCTGTTTCAATATGCCGTTAGCTACTCATAACTAATCTATCTCTGGAATATAATATAACAATAAAGTGTTAAGCGTGTGTTCAGTAATTGAAACCCCCGAGGAGCAGCTAATCAAAGAGGGAATTACAACGTCGATAACCGACACGAAACTTCTGTAATAACTCGCGTAGATCTTATCCATTAAGGAAGCGATGAGAGCTGTCAATTTTCTTTGTATTATCACGAAGAACAACATCACATTCTATTGTTTCCTCCTACGTATCGTACAGAATCCTTTAATCTCACGTCTAGCGAGTAGCGCAGAATAGCGGAAAATTTGCTCTAGAAGTGTAGGAAAATTCATGTAGATGGCGTTAAGATGGTTGTATCGATTTCCTCGGGCAGCGCCATCTTCGAAAATGTAGCGCAACTACGTTGGAAAATCTACAGTTTTCTGAATAATCGATATGGCGTAAGCTTTGTGCTTTGCAAGATAGATGGCAGCACTCACGAGGTGAGAATTTAAACTCTTAAATACGAGTTTTTAAAAAGACTTTTTAAATTTTAGATACGCAAACCGCCAAGTTTGTAAAAATTCAAGTTTTGGAAAAGTAATTAAAGACGTTGGTACGGTAGTAAAAAATTCAGTGAGATATTTTAAAATATTCTCTAGTGCTGTATTCGGCAAAACTTCGGTTAATCTTGTATTTAATGTTATTGTGATTTTAATCTGTAAAAGAAATTTAATTTTAACTTTACAAATCGGTTAGTAGCTGTAGTACTCTATTGAAACTTAGACGAACATTAGGATTTGAGGATTCAGTGACCTTATTCTGCATAAATTGTGCCGAACACTGCAGTCATCAGTTTAAATTTGTCAAATTTTCTATTGGTGACTGAGAAAAGTCATTAACGTTAAACATACTAACATCTGCAGAATACGAGACTTGAACACGAGAAATATAGGTTAGGGAGCAGTTACAGTTGCGGTACGTTTCTGGCTGGAATTGTACGTAGTAGTATATTATTTTATCGATGACAAAAGCTAATGCAACTCACCGACCATGTTATGTTGAGCATATGTAGTGATTTTAGGGCGTGACTCGCGAAATCAGTATGCACCTTCATGTATACACAAACAAATATGCGCTCGAATACGTCACATACGTGTCGAACAATAATTGGAATTGGAGATGGAACCACCTGCAACGCGATGGAAATTGTGAACGAGGTAGTGTAAGCGAATTTTGGTTTATTGTCAATATATTCACTTCATATAGAATTTATAAAATATGCGAACATTATAAGGAATGGGTTGACAGAATCTGGGGAATTTGGATAATGTTTCTCTAAAGGTAGTGCTTTTTTGCCTTTATCGTCACAATCCAAACGCCATTAACACACATTTTCACATGACAATGCTGCAAGCAAGAACATAATTGACTTATATATTATTTAGGCACAACAGATCTTGGTGGTGGTCTAACTTGTTTTCTTCCAAAATTGTGACAGAAAAGAAGATATTGACAATAATGTGAAAATTTTCAATATAAAATCTGTTGGAGTCGGTTGGCTGTGATAAAATAGACATAGACCAACTTTTCCTAAACTAATATGCATTTTAGCTTTCTATGTCCTCAGTCCACTAGTTGTATCTTTGTCCAAAATGAGGCTTGTCTAAAACGTTTCTTTTTTTCTGTACATACACTCTCACGTCAACATGGGAGGAAATCAGAATCATCACTTTTTTTGCCCTAAACTGAGAAGGCTTAATCCTAATCAACAGTTAAGTGAAGGTTTCAAAGATACGTCTTGACTTCATGTGTGGTGAAAACCTATAGGAAGCTAGTTTCCTGAGCTGAAGCTTACTCATCCAACACACGTCAATCAATTTCGAATTCTTTATGCTTGTCAAAATCCTTTGTAAAACTATTTTAGGTTCTTGCGTCTGTGTATTCGAAGCGTAAGTTATAGCATCCTATACTCGAGAATTCCGTTTTAGTAATACACCATTTTGGCAACCAATCTTGGCATTCGCCAGGGATTAGCCAGGCACGTTATGGCAAAAAGATTCCGCCTTTACGAGAGTTGTTGCAGCCTCAGATAGCAGATTTTTTGGTTGAGGGTGTGGTTTCTATCTATCTACTTTTCATAAATAATAATCTGCTTCAGAACTGACTCGAGAAGCTGTTTAGCTGATTGAAAATTGGTTCTCCAGCTGCTCCCTGCAGCAAATACCAGAATCTAGATTAGCTAGTATCCGCAACGATAATGGTAATGGAGGGTAGACTACGGCTGCTCAAAAAACTAACCCCCTCATGCTTGAGAAAAACTGCTACAAGTTAACATGAAAGAGAACCTTCACCTATTAGTCTGTACATCGAAAGAAGTGCTAAATAAGACCTTCATTACTTAGGATGGCCCCATCTTTATCAGGTTCCAACTGGAGACTTTGAGGATACGTCCTATTCTAACGCGTGATGAAAATCTTGCTTCACAAGGTGGTGGGTGAGATTCTACTGGCCAGCATCAGTGCAATCAGGCAGCACGCATTACTGCAGACCGTTTTGGGCAACACCTGCTTCTGGAGGATATTGAATTGCTCGATTTGAGGCATAAATTAGGACAAATTCGATTTGAGGATAACATTGATGCTTAACCATTCCTGGTTTTTTGGCTTCAATCTATACTAAAATGCTAGGAGGCCAGACTAGTTCGGCTGCGTGTACAACAACTATCACTTGCTCCTCCCCGTCGTCATGGCACCTAAACTGATGACGTGGAAGACCTCAATTAGCCCGATTAGCGTTTGAGAAGACTCAATCTTAACCGATTCAAAAAGGCTTTGGTAAAAGTAGGCTAAACTCATATTATAATACCCTTGTCACGTAATAGTGTGACGTATATGTATATATATATGTATACTCGCGCCAAATTCTCGGTAAATACGTGATGTGCCAGTATTCCCGCATTGAGTATATGCAAAGCGCGTCTCATTGAGCGACAGATGGGGCTAATTACGTACTCCTAACGCTTGCCTTTTCGCACAGAAGAGAAAATGAGACTTCAAAGCTTATTACTCGACTAGATTAAATATTTATTTCAGCATATCATACGCCTTATGCGAACGACAAGCTAATACATGCATATGCATGCGTATGCTTCCATAAAATGAGTTGGGAATTAGTAATTTGAAACAAAGCCGCATTAAAGTTTGTAATATTATATTGCCAACCGAATTTAATATTAAAAATATCTCACATACGTATGTTGGCGTCACCCACTTTCGGTTTCTCCCTCAAGAAAAGCATATCCGAAATTCTCCTAAACATCATTTGAATAATCCCAAACTTCCCAAACTCGAAATAAATTAAATAAAAATTATAATCGCCGGAATACTTCAGGCGGAGAGCTGCAGATGCTCCACGGCATAACGCCCGAGCGAGGACCCGGCGGAGACGTCAACGGGAAGAAGTAGATAGCGAGGAAAAAACGGGGGAAGATGGAATCTAATAAAGTTTTAATCCGTCTCAACAACAGATCCGCTAAGACGTCCGAAATTGATGGCGGCGCTGCGTGGGAACCTAGTCGGACTTCCTAGTTCCAAACTCTTCCCGTGCTCGCCGAATAAAGAGACGAGGAGACACTACAACGGTAGCGGAAGAGATTAATGGATACGGTATCTAATTTGTTGGAAAACAAAAAGCACATTAACTGGTCTTTGATAGAAGACGGGGGCTGCGGCGTCATATTCCTCGGGATAATTAAGTAATCGTCCCCGGTCCCCTCCCCGTCTAGTCCACACGTAAGCGCTGCGGGCATCTCGCTCCGGAATAAGTAGAATCATTTCCCGTCCTTAGCACAGGTCTATTTCGCACAGCTTCAATGTCACGGTAATACGATCTCTTCGTCGTGTGCCGTCTTTTTCTCACGTTTTAGCCGAGATGGAGGAATGGAGGGAAAATTAATTACTTTCGTCATAGATAAATAATTATTTTAAGTTTCCTCGTCTCCTTTTCTTCCGTTTGTTCACGCCCGTAATGTAGCTTGATGGGGTTTCTCGGTGTAATTTTCTCCTTTGTTCGGGTGATTTTTAGATTTTTCTTCATTAGTTGCGGATAACTTCTATGGGAATTGAAAATTAGCTGTAATAGGTTGGATTATATGAAATCGTTGGGAATTTCTGGTAATTGGCCCAACCCAAGAAATATCTGGCTGATTTACTTCATGTTTGTCTTCTTTAAATGCAGAAAATGTGACAAAGAAGATTCCACCTCCCTTATATAGGAACCTTCCTCCAAAGATTGTAAGAGGAAAGTGGAAGGAGGATATCAAGATTCGACTTTGATCAACCGTTTTAAGGTGGTACTCCAAAACCACCACCAAGTGGAAGACAGGCAGAGCTAAATTACAGAATCTGTCCATACGACAACACCAAAAGACAAAGAGGTATGGGTGTAGGGCACTATGGGCCAGGATGTAAGATCTCAATGGCGCTAGGTACATACCAAATAAATTTTTTAAGCGGAAATATGAGCCATTGAAGAATATGCTCAGGAATGCTTCAGAAGACGGTATAGGACTCACGTAAATCCATTTTACCAGACAGTCAAGCAGTTCTAAAAGCTCTATAGGTGTTTCCCTTTGAGTCCAAGCTAGTATTATACTGTCTACTCACCCTAAAGACAGAAGACAGAATCTTATGAAAAATTACAAAGCCAAATTGTCTTTAGAGTTGGCCCACTCCCCAAATCTAAGAAAATGCTTGAAAACGTGGTACGCAAGGAAGATTGCGGTGGGGTGGTAGACTTTTGGGCTAGGAGGAGACGACGAAGACATGACTTGCAAAGCAACACTTTCACCTTCACGTAGAATTGGGAGGGCGTAAGATCCCAGCCAGAATGGGACTGTCTATTCACTCTACAGCCTCTGGTCCCAAAAGAACACAATTATACTGAAATCGCTACTAGGAATTTAAGGATGTAAACAATTTTGGGCTCTAGCTTTGCTTTATTTTTAATTTTTTAGTGTCCAGATTCATAGTTTAGTCCAGTATCGATTGAGGTCAGTTACGATTGCAAGCATTCGGGCAGAGTCTGCACAAGAGGAAATGTTCCATATCTCATTACGTCCAACGCAGTCGCACAGAGCGTCAGGGGAATCGGTTTGCCACCATCGTACTTTATCTGGTTTGGTTGAGAGTTTTGCAGGTATGTAGTCCATTCAAGATGTTGCCCTTCTGGGTAGCTTTGGCAAAATGGGTAGTCATCAGGCGGTTCCTCACTTACAGACTTGAGAAAGCCCTTCCGTGAATGTAATATGCCTGCATGTTGTTCTTCTCCGTAGACTGGACTGGGTGATGCTGAGTCTGTTTGAATTTCTCTGTATATTCTGTAACATTCCGCCCTACAGTAGGAACCACGGAGCCTAGCTAAACGCTTCCTTTAAAGACATAGCCTTCACGAAGATACGGAACTCTTTTAAAAGCTTAGAATTCAATTGGGACCAAAAGATTAGTGGTGTTCACAATAGATCTTATAGGTCGCATCGAGGAGAGGCAATGAATACTACACATACTACGATATTAACATCACCCGCAATAAATGTCAGCCAAATTAATTGGATATTAATACGGCTTCGGGGTACAGTTCTGCAATGTTCTTTGATCTCCCAACTGTTAATCCCGCCGCATTACACAACATAAATAACAGGTACGTAGTGGCAAATTTCACCGATTTCTCCCGATATCAACATGTACCGATATACATACGTACATACATGGCATATCCGTAATAGTTACCCCCTTCGGCGCTTATCGCTAATCGATCGACTATGCGGTATTTAACCGAACGAACCGGGTGACAGCAGTAAATAAAGTCCGAGGGCGAGAGGCAAGCAAGCGTTGGAAATAATCTCCGGGTTAGGTGAGTGAGTGAGTGTACGAGATCCGTTCCCTTTGCCAATGCAGCGAGGGTGAGGGGCGATTCGGGTTGCCGTTACTGCCGCCACCAAGTCCGGGATTATCGGGAAGACGATAAAATTTAGATTAACGACTTCTTAACAAGAAACATTTTTGCCTATTTGCCCTTTTTAAGTTGACGCCGTCCGCTAGGAAGCGGACGTCAATGAATACGCGGAGGAAAACCGGAGTAGATTGGAGATCGTTATCTGGGACGGGGATCGGGGGAGAAGAGAATTGCTGATTGAGAAGTATATCCATTAAAACATTAATTTTATCTTCTCAATGGGCGTGGTGTTCATTCTGAGTAGATTTAAGGCTTTTTAGATTTAGTGCTAAAGTCCAGAAGCTCCAATGTCTTTTGAGTTATTATTATCAATTTAGCTTTTGGAGTTTGACATTACCAGCACTATCACAGGAGGAGTTAGATGTTAGAATCTCAATATTGAGTATAGAATATGGTGTGCCCTTACGGACTTTCGTTCTTTTACAACACCCACTGCTCCAAAAGGGAAGCGGAAAATGGTTTCAAACTATATCGACACCATCAACTACCATAATCTTCATGGTAGTTGATTTTTGGGATAGGACGGGATGTGTTACTGATCACTTGTTTTTAAATGAGGAGCAACAAAATATTTTGAAAAAAAAATCTGCAACAGAACTTCTACTGTACTATTTAACCAGACATTGCGTCACCCTTAAGTAACTTCATACCCCTCAGATACTGTCGTACACTCCCAGCTCCATCCAGGAATATATGTCTTCTAGTCTCTTGGGAGCGACAATGTTACCTTTCAGGATACGCAAGACATGTTTTGAAAAGGTCTTCTGGTCTCTGATTCTCTCCTAGTTCTCCTAGTACCAATGCGTTTGCAGGTCTGATAGCTCCTCCAGTCCATCTATGTACATGTTTGTTTCAACCCTATGTCCCCGCAGAAGTCGTGCAGAATGCTTATTGCTATGGGGTCACAGAATTGTAAACCCAAATCGACTTTAAAGTGCGGACACCCCACCCTATCCCTACATCGAAAAATATGCTTGCAAAGTAGTTTATGGTGGGTAGCTTTTGGGGCATGAGTAAATGTGCTCCTTATATACTTGTACACTTTGTTCTAACCCCCTCCATTCCCTTCTCTGTTGACACTCATAAAGAATGCTAATTTTGCTCATGACTCACAGAATTGATTTTCTAGCATGTACCAAACATGTGGCCAATAAAATTCTGCTATCTTAGAAGGTATGATTACGCGTATTTCGTACATCAACATTCTCTTAATATTGTCCACGCGTGTACAGATTACAGGATTAATTTGTCCGGGTGCTTTACTTCACTCAAATTCAGTTCGTGGTCACACACGTTGCCGCGGCACATTTTAATAAATCGAACGCTTCGGGGGTAACAATAGATGACGCAACTTCCGAAATCCGGCAGTCTCTACATCTGCGTCGTCTGTGCAGACTATTATCTCTGTTCTCTCCATTCCGATATCCATCTTCCGAAGAGAGATGTATCGATAGGTCGACCGCCATGTATTTCCTCTTTCATTATTTCCGTCCTCGTCGTTTGGCTAACCTTCTAGATTATCGCGTAGCAGAATCGTTTGAGATTAGCCCCGGTTCATCTGTCTGTATTTGTGTGGAAATGTCGGCGGAAGTTGGGTTTCACCTTAATTAAATCCATTTTGTCCCTGACGCGGACGACTCATTCGGTCGATGTCGATGACAAGTTGAACGCTAATTTGTTTTTTATCCGTCTAGGGTTTCACTAAATTAGTTTCGAATCTGCTGCTCGTGATTGTGAAGATCTAGTCGTCCATGATGTTACTTCTAAATTTCCAACCATTCATTTTTTCCCCGCGACACCTCGCATATATATCGCTGGATTATCAGTGTGCGGTATCCGTTGTGAACGCCAGCCCGCCAGAGGGCGTTTTGTTTTTCGTTCGAAAGCTTCGGCAATTTTTTTTTGAAAAGTGGGGAAAAGTAATGCGATGTCCGCGCGTGGTATATGGCATTCTACATAATTTCTGTTGCATTGTTATGTAGCGAATGCTTGTTCTCGATGGACGGTTTAGAATGTGAAATTAAGTGAGTTATGAGCGGACCATTTCGAATTTTCCGTCAAATTCGACGCTGGCGTTTTATTGGCTGGCAACGGGGGTTGATTGTCTGGAACGATTCGCTTAGTACGGGGAATTTTTTTTTGTGGTAAATTTGTTAAGTTGAGGTAATTCTAATTTTATTTTAAACTTGATTGACTTTTACTGCTTTGTTGCAAAGTTACCTTCTGTATATTTCATTTGTTCAATTCTAAAACGCTGTCCTTACGGCATTATGTCTTTAACCTTGGGAGTAGAGTCTCTTTAGAAGTCTTCCCCAGGGATACCCTCTCAGTCGTCTTCTCACCTCTTGGCAGGATTGCCATGTGATAAATGGCGAATGGTAGGATGGCAATGTGATAACGCAAGGTCCAATAAGTCAGCCACGATGTAATGTCAATTGTTTTTTTTCGGATTTACGACCAAAAGGGTGCTATTGGTATGATAGGGCAGATCAATTGGCAAATTTTGGAAGATGGCTTACTTCCTTTTTCAACAGTCGCTATCCTCTCAGATAGTGTTTAGCAATGAATCTACATTTCAAGTATTCGATGACAAAGCACAATTTTTCAGAAGGAGACCAGATGAGAAATTACAAAAAGACTTCCTCGTAAGAAGAGTAGGACATCCCCAGTCTATCATCAAAGATGTGTGGGGCTGCATAAGTGGCAACGGCATTGGAGGAAGGAACGATGCACCAAAACCAATTTCAGCGAGTCCTGGAGACAAGGTTGCTGCCTCAGCTGGAAGAGTGGTTCTATGAGGAGCCAAAAGTGTTTGCAGGGTGGAGCAACCTAGCACATGGCTAAGTCTATTAAAAAATTCTTGGAGGACATGAACCCCATCGAGAATGCATGGGAACTGCTGAAGAGACGTTTAGCCGTTTAGTAGGACTGTTCTGAATATACCTTTTCTCTTAGTTTTATATCATTTTCACAATTTTATGAAGTTACAGTACGAGTTCTGCTTGAACAAGCAAAAAGGTTGAGTGACCATAATAATGTTACCAGAGACTGTAGATGCCCCGCAGTGGGGTCGCCGGCAGGATCCTGGTGGAATCAATAACAAGTTATTTGATTGCATAGATACAAAAGAGGCCAGCAACAGGATTTTTCCTTCTCATAATATTAGTTGAAAAAAAAGTCAAAATCTACTTTTTCATTTTTACATTGAAGACCTTTACTTTCTACTTTTTAAGCTAGTTATCTTCCCCTTTCATTCTAAGTTATTTCCTTCGTTTGAAACACAACATCGCGTACATATCAATGCCAGTTTTAATCGAACTTGTAAATTCTTAGATTCCGAATTTCTCCTTAAATACGTGCCCGCCCCCTCTCCTTCACCCCGGGCCCGTGTAGTACTTTGTAAGCAAACAAGTAAAAGTTAAACAAAGTTCCGGAACGGTGAAAATTTAATTAAACCGACCATATTTCTCAGTATAAGGCGGGCACAGATCTGTTCAGTCAGAAGTATAAGTTCCGCATTGCTGTTCCAGTTGAACGCGCGCTCGGCGAGAGCGAACTTTCACGTTGCCGTCGAGCTGATTCCTAAGTTGGTAGCGGTGAAAGCCACAATACGATACTGTAGTATAGAGTTGAGGCCCGAAGATCTCTACGAATATGCCTACGGCCTACGGAGGGTTGATAGTAGCTCCCAAAGCTCCGATAATTCTCAATTGCGGTTATGAGAAATGCCCGCGCTAAAATATGTACTACGTATGTATGTGTGTGGTGCAATATGATATTGTGTTGTAAAT
>SMLS01078328.1:0-11711 GCA_004785975.1 Popillia japonica
TGAGTTTCTAAATGTTTTTCAAAGTTTAGAGATTTACAAAAACAAGTTGTGTGACAACAGTGACAACTAATGCTGTCGATAACATTCGAATGTTCGAATTTCATAGTTCTCCGAATTCGAAATATCGATTTCTTGTTACAAAAGTATTCGAATTTCAAATATCAAATTTGAAACCGAACTTCGAATTTCAAATTGGAAACCGCATTTCAAATTCGAAACCGAATTTCTTACAACGTGTGTGGAGACCGCAGCGTAACACTTTCTATGGTACGTCCAGTTGTTCACTCACTAATCAATAACTTTTTGACGATAAAAGAAACAGATTGTGCGTTAATCCAAAATTTAAAAGTAATATTACGAAGAAGATCTTTTGCGAACGAGGAACAAATAATGGCGACATAAATTTCAGAACATTTGGATCCTGGTTATAAGTCTCTTAATACCGAAGAAGATTATTATAAATTAAATATAATAGATAAACTGAATGAAATTTACAATACTATTCAGAATTCTGAAACAAATCCGGCAACAGAAACACCATCAACAACTTGAATTTTCCCAGAATCCTCAAATAAAATAAATCAATTAAAACACATATAATTGGATTAAAGGTCAAATTTATTCCAGAGCCTTTACTCTTTATTAGGTTTCTTTATTACTACTTCTTCAGTGGAATAAAATTGACATTTAATTTGTGTCAATTAATAAATATCTAACCCATGCCTTTCAACAAAATTATCAACAGACAAAAAATTCAGTGCTATATAGGATTATGTTTACAAAATCGTGGACAATTTAAGATATGTTTGAAATGTAATAAGTGTTTGGTGCCCTGTGGGAGATAGTGAATTAGTGTTGTCTTTGTATTTTCAGTTTGGCAATTATTCTCGTATCGCTTCTTTCAATGTAATTTAATTTCATAAAGCATTATTATTATTAATTTACCATTAATGTTGTTTTTATTTTCTGAACGTTACAGTATTAAAATATGTTTTATTTGAAAAAAATTATATTTTCGAATTGAGCTTTAGTATTAATTTGAATACGATGACACATAAAAATATCTTTCATGTAAATATTAATATAGAGTACGTAATAGATATAATACGAGAGTGTATGCAACTGAACTACATATTACACAAACCGACGTTTTTAACGTAGGCAAGCATGTAGTATATTCACTCGAAAGAGCAAATAAGATTACCGAGTACAATAGAGGTTTTCTATCCTACACCGTGCGGTACTTATTTGTTATCTCCCACTTTAGATAGATTTAGGGTCCTCTAGAAGATATAATTCTTGTCAAGCACGGCTTGCACCTGTCGTTTCTTGTTGTAGTTGTGCGAGTCGAGATTTTTGGCGGCAAAATTGTGAGTAGGTAGTAAAGATTGCTTCTGTTTGTGAATGCCACTGTTGTTCGTACTGTACGGTGGTAGTAGACTTTCAAGGTTGCCTATTAATCAAGAAATTCGACGTCTGCTGTATACCGTGATTAGTAACAGTGTATGTAAGAGTCAATAAATTAAGACCGGTATATTTAAGAATTGTACACACTTCAACAATAATATTTGAAGTTTTTGCATAAGATATACGTATACGTAGGGTATGACTATTAAACTTATAAGATGTAACAGTTTAATTTTCGCGTACATACATACATACATATATGTAAGTATGTTTAACTACATGCATATATGTATATGTAAATATAATTATTAAAGGTGTAAGTTCGTCAAAATTGTGTTAATTAAATACTCCCTGATTTTCCATTATTGAGAATGCTTTATATGGGTTGGTTACTCGTTAAGCATCATGGCTCACACTATACTCTGTTTTTTATTAATAGGAGTAAATTGTAAAATCCGCATCACATTAGGCAAATAAATCTGACAGCTAATTTGGCGGTAAATTTAAATGATGAATTACAATCAAATTACAATGAAATCAAGTACTTCGTTACACTTCCATATTTAAGTTAATTTAAACATACGACACATTTATAAAAACAATAAATGCACAATAATTTTAATTGGATTCTATAATTTGCATTATACATATTTGTAGTACATCAAATATATTAACATAAAAGTTGTATTTCAGAATTTTAAAATTGTTGTACATACTATTATAAATTACAATAGAAAGAAGCACTAGCTGGTCCATCGAACTACAATAATGATATGTTTTAAATACATAATTCTACAGTTCTTCAACAGAGTCACTATCACTGTCGCTTGTGTCATCATTTCCAAACGAAATAATAAATGGCTCCACCACATTATCTATTAAGCCTTCTAACTTGCATATTTTGCCTTCAGCTTTAATCACATGTTCTGCGCATTTTATCCACGTTTCTGAAGTTACATTTGTAATAGCGGTTAACAAATGGTCTTTCACTTCAGCTAATTTGAAGCTTTTATTTTTTGCAGCTGCTTAAATTTTTATTTGTCCAAACTAATTTAATGGAATTCAATTCAGAATGGTGCGGTGGTAATCTAAGCACAATTTTGTTACTCTGTTTTGCTATTTTGTTCACTGCGTATACATTATAACCTTCTTTGTGATGATTTATTATTTGCAACAACTCTAGTCGGGCGATGGAGGAATCACACGATATTTGTTTTTGAAGTAACTGTTCTTGCATTTCCGCTTTTGTGTTAAAGTTGTTGGTATTTTTCCCCTTTGTCTGCTATGGTAAGATGCATTATCCACTACAATATCACTATTATCAGGTAATTTCTCCAAAATATTATTGAACCATTCCTCAAAAACATTTGCTTCCATCTCATAGTGGTAATCTACTGTTTTTCGTCCTTCAAATAGTAGTATCCCATCGTCGACAAAACTGTCGAACCAATAAGTAAAATAATTAAACGTCTTCCTTTACTAGCAGGATTTTTGAGACCAGTACTTACACTATCTGTAAATGCTTGTCTGAGTGTTGAAACATTAACATCTACCCACACGTTTGCTCTTGCGTGCCCACAATTCAGCCATGTTTCGTTTAAATAATAGATTGGGCGTTGCTTATTTCTATATACCCTATGTATGATGTCAACAAAAAAGCTGTGAAGACCGTGCAGAGAAGATTCTTAAAGCACTTGTGGTACAGAAGTTTCAATATTTATCCGTGTAGAGGGTTTCCATATGATACTTTGCTTCGAGCCTTCTCCATGCCTTCGTTGGAAACTCGACGTATTGTTTCTAGCTTGTGTTTTCTCCACAAATTAATACATTACCAAGTTGACTCGTCCAATCTTCTCAGTAGACTTAATTTCTAAGTACCTCGCAATAACGCACAAAATACTCGCACGTTTTATTTGCCTCTAGCTCACACAAATATACGCTTTAAGTCTCAAATAGCATTTTTGTGTAATTCTTACAATAGATATGGTGACTTTTGTGACATATTTAGTTGTTCCATCAAGAACATACTTGATATTTTCAGTATATGATTTTCAAGTTTCAAATTAGTATATAATTTTCAAGTTTTTTCTAATTTTTATGTTTTTGTCGTGTGTATTTACTAAAAATGTAATATGTTGCATTAGTTCTTACGAGATTTGTAGTAATAACTACTACTCTCTGGCATAGTGCCTCTTTCAGAATCACAGTAATCACGATTTCAATGCGCATTGGAGCAATTGAAACTATTCTTCGTCTTCCTCTACTCCATTTGGCAATCTTCTTACAATGAACCGCGTCTAAAGCGTCTAAAAAGTAAAATGTAGTTAAATTACTCTTAGGATGTTGCAGGAAGCTCTGACTGAGTGATAGAATAAGGTACCTAGGCTAGAGAGAGAAGAGTCCAGAATTTTATTCTCTACAGATTTAGAATCGCCGTATGAAAGTTCTTACGGCAATGTTGAAACAACTGCCGAAAAGAAAACGTTTTTCTAGGTCGCTGATTATATACATATGGCTTCACACTCCATACGGAGTTGCACCGCTCATCTCAGCTTTTACGATTCACTTCTCGTGGTCAATCAGTTCTCATTCGTCAAATGGCTTCTGGCTAGAAGCGTGTGTGACTTCTTTTACATTGGACTGCCTTTCGCTATTCTTCTCTGTTAATTATTGGTAGGAAAGCGCTCTTAGCATCGAGCGGAATGAGATGTTCAATATTCATTAATACACCTCCATATTATAACACGCTTATATTTGCCAAAACGTTCTCTCTACTCCTCTAATGGTATATCTTGTGTCTTTTTTAAAAACATGATCGTTGCCAACGTAACATTCTCTATTGTACATTTTACTCTTCCAGTCGTGAACAGCCAGGTTTAGTAAGTCGTCTTATACCTTCTCTATCCGTGTTCGGTTGGTCTTCCTATATTTCTATCACTGCCCCCCGCCTTCACTTCCCAATTATTTTTATTGTGGCCATCGGAGCAGCTCTCCAAACGTATCCCAACCATTCTATACGTTTAGCTTTGATTAATGTCATGATGTTCTGTTGGTTTAATTCGTTAGTTATTTCTTTGTTGTTTCTTATTTTGAATCTTATTATGATGCGGATATTTCTAACACTTCTTTCATTACAAAAACCACCAGAATTAAAGTTGTAAGGAGGACAAGTTTCAATTTTCGACTGTTAGCTCTATAGAGTTTTAACATAATAATGTACTAATTTTGGAACACTAGAATATAGGAAAACAAATCTTTAGCCATAGCTTTCATATCAGCTTATTACTTGGTATGTGTGCCTAAACTTGATTCACCCAGCTATATAAGCATACCGCAGTTATATCAACCACTACTGTAACATTGCATTTCAGTACAATACCTGTTCAACGTTTCTCTGAGCTAAGTAGGTACATATCTCAAAAAATATTTTGTATTCACATCGGAAATACGTTTGTAAACTAAACCAATATATGTACGTATGTAGTCAGATAGACTAGCTGATAGTTGTTCAAACTAAGCCCCCGCGGAATTAATGAATGACACTGAAGATCATGAATTATGCAACTGGTACACAATATTCTTTAATTAGATTCTAATTATGTTTCTAAACGTCACGAAGTTGTTTTTTTCAACAACTATTACTGCAAATGTCTTGCCACTTCTTTCTCATTACCAGATTTTATAACCATCGATAACTAAATGGATAACTTTCCATACAAGAAATCTGGAATGCAGTCTCAAAAAAAAACTAAAAAAGTAAGGAATAGTCCCTAAATGCACTACAGATTGAGAACTACTACGATGTAAGGTGCCACCGCGGCCAAAATAATTAAAATTTCAATACACAAAAGATTCTCATTGATCTCGTGATTGGTTCTCATGTTTCTTGGTATAATCTTAAATTGTTTATCTACGACGAATTTTATAAAATATTATATTTATTTATGTACGAAATAATTATGAAAACTGTTTTCCTTTAATGTTCACGTAATAAAAAGAGAAATAGGAAGAGCATGTACCGTTCCATGTGGTTGCGTCCTTGTGAAACTCTGCGCAGTAGATTTTTCAGATAACACAACCAACGATACTACTAACGGAAAAACAGGAAACCAGGAAGGTGCCGTTACATTAATTTTTTATTTGTAGAGGAGTTCATTCATTCTCATGTTAAATAATTCCACTCTGAATTCTTTTGTTTGACAATGTTTGCAGTTCTACTGTGTGTGAAAAAATTACGTTGTTACATCACGCAGGCCATGTTCATGGTGTGATACAATCGCTACAGTTTCTAGGACAAATTCGAACGACTTTGAGAAATTCGAGGCCCCTATTTGAATACAATAAAAAATAGGTTGAATGCGGGTCAAATACTGTTTCGGTCGTGTAATTTAGGTTTGTGTGTTTTTATGGACACTATTTAGATAAGTCTACGAGCTCGCATAGCTGCCCACAGTGACTTTATAAATATTCAGTATAGTATTGTAATTTCAATTTGGTTTTGAATATTTACATATACTAAAAGGACAAATGCGAATAAATTATCATCATTTCTGTTTATTACACCTTTCACTTCGGTCACGGAATTAAGTGTTTTTCGGCGTTTCTGAAAACATTTTTTCTTTGCAACAGGTGTATAAAGTTACCTAGATACATGAAAGTTGAACCATTAACATTCACATTGACGTAATATAATATCCATCGAATCATATTATGGATAATGCATCATTCATTTGTTTTCGTTTGCATTCAAGTATGCTTCAAGATATGCTGTATTGTTGTAAGCTCAGTTGTAAGCTAGTTCTTAAATACTCATTTTTGAATTCTTTAATATCTCTTAAATTTAGATATTATTTAGGGTGTATTTTTACTTAGAGTGTGTAGGTATATGAATTAATTAACCTACGAGTATAGTTTTCAGATAAATTATATAGGTATACACGGTCCTGCAGCTGAACTCCGGTCTTTGATTGCTCATTTCCTATTTAATTGAAACGTTTCCCTGAAACACTCGGTGAAACTAGACATTAATAAGTATATCTGAAAATTATTTTGCATTATACAGGGTATTCGAAAAACAATCGGCATAATCACGTATATATTTTTGAAATAGAACATTGTGTATTTTTTGCATTTTTAGAAGTCTATGCGTAAGTACCTATTTTATTTTTTTATTTGATGCGCTTGTTTACTGGGAATTAATATTTTTGTTAGAAAATCGATATTTACATAGCGCAATTAAAATATCAGTGCTCCCAGAAATGTGATCTTAACGCTGAGATAATTGGGAATTCTTTTATCAAGACCTAGAAGATACTTCAGGCAAAATTTCAAGCCATAGCGATATACAGTGTATATCTAACAAATTTGTTAGATATACAGGGTGTTCAGAATTCGTGATCCAATTTGGGAAACTTTAGTCTGTAGTCTGTAGTAGTTTTTGATAAAAAAGCAAAATTTCAAAATGTATACGAAATGTATTATTGCAATACATACATACATTATGAGTGCATAAAATGTGAAAACGTGTTTCAGAAAAACGTTTTGCTTAAATAGGAAATGAGCAATCAAAGATCGGAGTTCAGCTGCAGGACCCTGTATACAATATCCAACTCTTGTCAGATACCAGCTTTCTGTTAAGCAGGTAATATGCATACAAGTACAGTTCGTGTAAAGTAATTTTCAATTCTTTATTGTAAAATGAGAAAGCGCAGAGTTATATAAGGAGGTTTTGTGAAAGAAATTGTCGTAAAGATTTAAAATAATTGAATACCTACATATTCGTTCTTTTGGTTTTGTTGTTGTCATTATCGATATTTAAAATACTTTCATATTAGTTGAACTATTCCTTGCACATTAGTAAGTAATCTTTTGGCAGGGCGTAATCAGTCTATGGCTTGGACAAAGTATGGTAGGCCGAGTTGAGGCAAAATTTGAGCTTCTAATTTTTGAACTCTCGCGATCTTTCGTAAAATAGTTCCACCCCTGCAGGATATACCTACTTCACCATATGTCTGCGTTGGTTCAATGATTTTTATACACAGAACCTTGAATAATTGAACGTGTGGCATAGTACAGTTGATGGAAAGTTTTAGGTCCTTACTTCCTTGAATAGACCGGTATGAAATATTGGAACTTTTTACAAAATCAACTTACCCTTACTCTAATTACATTCTATTTGGATTTAGAAAAATGCCATTTACATCAGGGGTCAATTCTTTTTTCAACAATATGTAGCCATGACACTACCCTTATTTGGATGCAGTTTTTCCAAACAATTGCATAGGTAGTGAAGTAGGAGAGGGACGATTAGATGAACACCCAAATTGTCAGATTTAACAGTTCTAGATTATTTCTTGCAGGAATACTTAAAATTTAAACCATTTCTCCACAAGGATTTAAATACAAAAATAATATTTCTGCTTATTAAAATTAAAAAGATTGCGACATATAAGAATATCTCAGTGGTATTGCCTATTGTCAACTTGTTAATCGTGCTCCATTCAAACACTTAATTTAGATAAACATTATTAATTTTTTATTTTTACGATAATGTTACATCAAAATTACACCCACCATTCATATTTACGTTGTATGTAAAAAATGTACCCTTTCTAATTTTCCAAACAAATGGGAGTTTACATTAAAAAATAACGACGGCATCATATTGATCCTCCTGGAAGTCATATATTAAAAATGTTGAAACATTAGTTTCTTATGTGTCTGAGGCGAACACGGCCTCTCCATGGAGACTGGCAAAGCCGATCAAGATCGATAAACAAAGAAACAAATGTATGCCCTAGAAGGTATGAACGATGTAACTTATTCCGAAAAAGCTGCGGTCTTGGCTATCTTTTGCCCGAGTTATTTTCCACACACCTAGAAGCGTGCCATCATCAATATTCCAAATCATATAAGCATCTTCTCTCTTAAAATTACCGCCCCATTTTACCCATATCCCGCCTCTCCAATATATGTAGTAGAAGCTACTATCTTAACTAACAAATTTGTTAGAAAATATTGTAACCGTCCAGATTATCCAAGACGGATCAGAATCTCAGAGATTATTATTCACAATACTCTTAAGGATCGATAAGATTGTCTCCGCTGGGATTAATAACAAGGTCGTTAGAATTGTACCCTCAACCTTCCATAATAGAACGTTTTTAGTCCCATAAAAAGGTTGGATAATAAAACCTACCTCAACTTGAATTTTTCAATTCCTTTTTTTAATTTTTATGAGCTACCTTCCTCCAAGACTCCAAAAGTTTAAATGGCAATCTACGCTGATGATAAGGCATCAACATTGTTGTCATCTGTAACACAAGAGAAGAGAAAATAAATATAAACTCGTATACTAGTAAAGATAAGAAATCTACCAATACGTAGGATTCACAAGTTCCATCTAATATTGGTAGTATAGTGGTAATTGTGTTTGACACGTACATACATATTAAGCTAATTACACGTGAATTACTTTTATAAAGAAAGAACCGTAGTTTAGTTCTTAGTATTAAGTTCAAAATTCCGTAAAACTTTATGGAATTGAATATATCCGTTAAAAATAAAGCATTTGCCTGCTATAGTTTCTAGAGGAAAAGTTTAAACCAACGAGGGTTTCACGTACTGTTGTCGGCAATCGGTTAGAAACAGTGTAATGATCATAGAAGGAGTGTCTGCATATGAAAAAAAAAAAAATTTTGAGGAACAGGTATTCATTAACGATAACATTCTTCGATATTACGTAGAGGTTGCAAAAACATTCCTCTTGAAGCATAATGTTAATTGCGTAACCTCAAATTATATATGTGCTAACTACCATTATTCTACTCTTACTGCAAAAAAATGACGTAAAGTAGAAACGACTACTTGTGGTTCTTCAAGAGCATACCCTTCATATAACGAACCAGGCTATAAGTTGTCGTGTGCATGAAATGGTACTGAGGCTTAATTATGACGCGATTATATAAACTTGAGCACGCTTTTGCAATTACTGTGACTGAATACGAAGAATAGACTGGAATAATTTTTGTTAATATAGTTTCATGCAAGTAAATATAAATTTTAATCGAAAAATATGTATGTATGTATGTACACATGTTGCATACATCCCAGAACGAAATTGATGTGGTTAGCTTGGTCTGCGTTAGAAAGTGGGGGGTTAAATTGTTAAAAAGTATTTATTAATATTTTCGATGTGAGACATTTCGCTTAACGACCACAATTTCAATAATAAAATTAATTTTATTGAACCATAGATAGTATCTAGGCAATAATAAATTTCTTAAAATATCACAATTGGAATCAGATAAATAAAAATATCTCGTAAAGAACACATGATACTAAAATTTAACCATTCGGAAAAAGTTACATAAAGTGTCAGCTTGAAGCCCTAAACAAAGCTGCCAGGCAGTGCCACGTCCTCAATTTCCTCTATTAAGTCTTTGATATACGATAAATATATAGTTTAAAAGTTAACTTTGATATTTGGTAAAAATGTATCCAAATAAAAACTGTCATAAGTCATATAATTTTTGCTCAAATAGGTATATTGTTACTTAATGGATTGACGTACTTTTTCGTAACACCTTGTTGATTTGAAATAAACCTCACAATTGTGTGTGACCATACCTAACGTTGCTAGACACCAAAAATTAGCCAAAAATATAAGAAATTTATAAATTCTTGAGTAACGTGGCGTCTCAGGTGTTCCAATTCGGTTGTTTACCTAATTACATCTTAGCTAGTTCAAAGCACAAAACACAAATTTTGGTAAGATGTTTTCACTTTCAACAAATCTGATGTAACATCTTGTGTGGGTGCTACTTTTCATCCCATAGGTATATTAACGACATAATCTTTTTTTTTATTGATTCAAATTCTTAGTGTAGGTACAGGATCTCAGCTAGTAATATGTTCAAGAAAATTAAGTTAAATTAGTATTTGAGAATATATAACTTCATAATAACCAATGTTCTTGAGGTTAAGGATTTGGGTGTACTCTTCGATAATAAATTATTTTGTGATAAATATGGTAGTTTTATTGCCGACAAGGTTTTATGCTTCGATTAACGAGGTCACTTAGGAAGTTACCTCAAGTCTCTTAACATGTGGTTTTATAGAACAGAAATAGGATTGAACCGGTTCAAAAAATATTCATTAATTTCCCCGCAAGGAAGTTACATATGATAATGGAGAATGGGGGTGGCGGATGGGTTGCCCACGGAGGGTCTGTTACTTTGCGGTGAGCACTTTCTAAGTTTCATGTAATGCTGTGATGTTTATGTTGTACGTAATAATATGTTGTTTATATTACATACATATATGGTATTATGCACCAGTTGATGAGTCTAAACAAATAAATAAGAATAAATATATAACCAGCATTGAATTTTGAAGAGTTAAAAAGATATTACGTCATTCTAAAACACATATGCACTAATTTCAAATGCCGAAGTATCTATTGCAATTAGATATACTACCCAAAGAAACCTTATGCATTGTGATACATAGCTGTCTCATTTTTTTTCCTATCCTCCAACGGGAAGTACTCGAGATATTTCGATGAATAAAATAATGGTTTAAATCTAGAAGTGAAGGGATTTATTTATGGTCCCTTGGTTCAAGTGCTTTAAAGCTTTTTTTTTGATACGTGGACCCGGAAATTAAACAGAACTGTCTTTTCTTCTTTAAGTTCAAGAACTCTATTCAGCGTCTGTGAGTATCCATCACACTCGTACATATGTATGTAGATAAATATGTACTATGTAATACTACGTATAGCCATTCTTATAAAGGGATTCATTTGTAATAGTATATGCTGTTATATATTATATACCCACACAAGAAAGTACTTAGATAATACGTTTACGTCAGAGTATGTGTGAAAAATACGCGCTCGTATTTTTTCAGTTGTAGTTTTTACTTAAAATTACGGCATGAATATAAGTATGTAAGTCAAAACAAAAAAAGAGATTAATTCCGTGTTTTTATATGTAGTACGCAGTTCGATGACACAGATAGAAAGAATTATTATTACACAATTAGAGTTAAATTATACACGAGATAGATATTGTAATATACACAGACGGCCTATAAAACAAAGGCTGTGGCTTACTGCTATGTATGTATATTATTTCCACTTCCTCATGTAACTTGAGTTATGTGTAATGTTAAAGATTGTTACAAAAACAACATCAACATCTAAAAGTAGTACCGGGAAATCTTCCGTAGAAATCGTTGTTATGTAATTACCGTTGCTGTTGTTGTTATTATTTCGTATTGATTTAGCTTATGTTCATGCATCT
>SMLS01078329.1:0-34361 GCA_004785975.1 Popillia japonica
GTTGTTGTTATTATTTCGTATTGATTTAGCTTATGTTCATGCATCTACAACGTCTACTCTGTTATATACATTTTCACGTTACATAAAACCGTAAATCCGTTAGCACTTTAGATGTAGTTAGGTGCATCTGTAAAATGCTTTAGTTCTCTCACCAGATGGCATGCGTCTTATTATCTTTGCAATAAGATTACATTATAGTTAGCGTATACGACACTAATAAATAGAATGTAGAAAACATGCGGCAGCACTTTTATCGTAACGAATCTACTATTATTTCTGGTAAAAATTCTTACATGTTTATAGAACTGTTTACATGACATTTGACTCCAAGTACATAGAATATAAATTTTATCTTTTGTATTATCGTAGCGATTGTTTATAGCATTTCTTGCATTCCTTTCCTATCTGTTTATTCAAACAAAGGTAGATGAATATTTGATGAGTAGCCTAATCCACTTATTAGACTACAAGTCTTGGCTGGACACCTATGGACATAGATACTTTTCCACTGTTCGGTCACATCATCAATGGCCGAATTTATGTACCATAAACTATCAACTGAAAGGAATAGTTGATTGTATTACACCGCGGATAGACTTTTAATCTGATTGCAGTAATAATAGTGCACTTGCAATAGGTACTGTAAATATTAAATTAAAAAATAAACAAGTGCAAGAAGCCTATCCCAATTCTCTAGAATCTGCAACAACGATATATACATACATAGGTACAGGAAAGGAAGGTAATTTGGAATAGTGTGGCATTATTAAAACTATTGGCGGCAAATTGTCACAATTTCATCATTCAGTTCGGCATAAAATGTATTGCTGCAAGTCATTTTCAGATATGTATAGGTTAATAATAATAATAATGCAACTATTCTGCATTCTAGAAAGATCTGAGAAGATAAAAAATCACATTCTCGTCTTGAAAGTATGTATGTATTTGCAATGATCTGATATGTAGTAGCCATCAAAATTCCAAATACAGTATGTTAGATTTTACGATTTACAAAGAGCAGCATTTAATGGTGGTTCCTAAAGGAAGAAAACAAAGAGTCAATGCTATCAACGCTTGTTTGCTTAGTTTTACATAGCAAGTAAAGTAGACATAAATGATAACTTATCGTTCCTGTTGGTGGTTTCAAAATTTATTATTAAAATGAAAAATTAATCAAGAAAAACAGAAGTTTAAGGGAAAAATTGAGAATTTAAAGAAGTAAGTAAGTAAAAAAATATGATTCTAGTGCTTTCTGTTGACTATATCTACGGGTGAATGTCTTGAACCCTCACCAGAACAGAGATTGGCAAGTTGCTATAATTTTGTGATATGTTGTGCCGCAAAGCAAAATTATATTATATTTATATTAAATTAGATATAGAAGTCAACTGCACCAGGTCAAGAAAAATTTTCAGAATGCTATCATTTAGTATTTACTTTGTTAAGCAAAAATAAAATGTTGTGCTTTTATATTAACCGGGTTCTAGAGGTTTAAAAATCCAGATCTGGCATCTTAGCAGTCCTGCTACATCGACATTTCATATACGCTATCCTCGTCGGCTATTCGTTGGTTTTTCGAAATTTAATATGCAATGCATGACTAGAAATTTTGTAAACAAAGTGCATTACAGTATTTTCAGTTGTATGGAATTATCACAAAATAAGTTAATAAAAAATCAAATGGAATTTAATTTCTTAAGAAATGGGATTTAGTATGCCCCAAACCAGTTACCGCAATTGCTCAATATGACCTCCATTTTGTAGTAAAACTACCAAACTTTTCTACAAATTGTACATAGTATTCTGTAAAATTTCTGGTTGAATTGCACTAATCTGCAGTAATCTGAACTTCGCCACATATGTATTATTTTTTTGGAATTTATTGTAATTAGAATAGAATAGAATAGAACTTTATTTTAATTTATGATATCCAACGAAATAAAAGACTATTATTATTATTATTTGTTTCGTAATATTGTCTTGTTCCGTTATTGGTCGTCGTCTAAGCACAACATTTTCTAAACAACCCCACAGCCAGTAATTCCCTGGGTTAAAATCAGGGGATCCTCGTGGCCATGAATTTGCGAAATGTCTGCTTAACACACGATTTTCAAAAACGTTGGTTAACTTTTCCTTGAATCGTCAAAAACTCTGTGGGGGTGCTCCATCTTGGATTCAATTCCATTGTATTCGTTTTGCAGCTGTGGAAGAACATATACTTTACAAGTATCGTTCACCGTTTACAGTTACAGATACGGCTTCGCAATTTTGCATGTTCTTGGTAAAAATACTGGCCAATGATAAAATCAGCTGTAAACCCGCACCAAACGGTAACTTTCGACCATCTTGAACGATTTCTCGTGGATTTGTTGCGGGCCAGATTCTACAGTTTTGAGTATTGATTTCACCATTCAGAGCAAAATCTGTGTGCTTTACTGTTTTCGATGTTTTCACATAATATTTTTACTATTTAGTGGCCGCAATTTTAGAGTTAAGTTCTTTGTAGTAGGTGCAGTTACGCTAGTTACATCACAAAATTCATCCAATAGTAATAAACAATTTCATAAACTTAATTTTTTCTATTGTCTGCTACATAAATTTCTAAAATAATTTGCTAACAATTGTTAGCAAAAGCTAAAGCTACGATCTAAGAAAAAAATCGAAGCATGTTGATTTGTCCGTTGGCGCCGAAAACAGGTATATGTCACAATCGAAACACCTGAATTACTATAGATACGAATCCGACACCAAACAACTACTTGAATAACAGCACATAATCCTCACGTACACGCATAAGCAGAGCCATCTTCTTTTGTATGCATGTGCGAAAAACTACCCGCTACCCCTTACGATAGAAATTCTACGCTAGATTAAGACCGGCACACAGATCTTTTCTTCACCGCGAGGAACGATTGATGGTATGAGTATGCCAGTGAGTCGATGCGTGAATTCAGATGAGCCCGAGAGGGTTGGGTTGCCAAAATTTAATAGACGATGACCGGTACTGGCCGGGTCATATTTGCATAACCGTGCGAACTTTGCTTTCTTTCTATTCGTATCCGATTTCTATAGAGAATGAACTCCGAAGAAAGGCAAAAAAAAACAAGTCAAAGTGCAATAACCTCGATTTTGCGAATGCATGTTGCGAATAGATGCGCGCAACCCTACTGGGATGATAGTAATTGAATATCGCAAACCGTTCTCATTGATAATTTGCATATCTACGTGTACTGAATCTAGTTGCCTTACTAAAAAAAGAAACCTCACGTATATACTATGCGAAAGTTATTTGTTGTTTTTTTTTATGTTCTCTGCAGTTTAGCATATAAAATTCTATGAGCTTTATTGCCTGTAGAGCCTGATGTAAGAAAGACCATAATGTAAAATATTGGAAGGGAATTCATTTCACTAATAACTCAAATATGAATTACAAATTGTAAATGCGTGTTTAACATTCATTTGCTGTGTCTTTTAACTCTTTGAATTTATTACCAACATATCTGTATCTTCTACTTAGTAAAGGCTACTGTATTGCTCCATGTATATCTTTTATTTTAAGATAAACCACAATTACACATTAAACAACAACGCACCTTTCTTTGATCAGTAGTAATTTCCCTTATACCTCCGAGTTCCGGTACCCACATTTGTGTATCTGCAGTCCGTTGGACCAGGGCTGGAAACTGCTTCTAAAGGTTTTAATGGCGCTTAACTGTTCAAAAAAATGTACATATATGTATACGTGAACCCTACTAGCGCCCTTTTAAATATTTCCGAACATATTCATCAATGGTACATATTTCTGCATGAGAGATAGTTGAGTTTGTGCCTAGCGTTGTTGAGATCGCACAATGCTCTACCAAGTTTTCTTATTTGAAGACTTGTGCAAGCAAGTGAAATCTTGTGGGATATTTAATACTAACAATAAGTTGGTTCGAATTCCACCTGTAATGTCCTCGCAAGCAAGCCACTGTAGTTTTTGGAGTAAGACTTTTTTGGTTTCTTTGATTCTGGGCGCCATACTAGTGACACACACGTGCACAGAATCATCTTAAGCTTAAACAGTCAAGTTTTTGCACAAAGGCAGCGATAAGTTTGTATCGCTCGTATGACGATGTGTTTTGGAGATAGGTGGCCCAGGTATGTTTTGGACTTAAAGATACCCAGACATTTCAGTTCAAGAAAGAAGTCAGGGTGCTTCTCTGCCAGTGTGGGTATCAGCTATTTAGTGTGAATTGATATTCGTTATTGTGCCAGCACTGTTACCTCATTAAATCCAGATCAGATTTATAGAAACACTAAAAAGAATAAAACTAGCCTAGTTCCATAATATGAATAAAGTAGTAGATAATAGGAAAATAACTTGACACTATTACATCTTATAACGCTTGCACGTGAAAATTGTTCACAATTGGCTTTGCAATTTTCTGGGAAACCCTTTCTGTTGTTTTGTTGCGTTCAGTTTTCCATACGTTGACGAGCATTATTCATAACTGCTTCAGAACGAACAGGTCTAGCTGTATGCAATAGAGGTGGGCAGTCCGACTCACTTTAGTGATTCGATTCACCAACTCCCAATCATCTAACTGATTCGGTTCAATGAATCATTTGAATCAATTGAATCATTTAATATCATGTCACATTTAGATTCATCGGTTTAACTATTGATTATTTGAAATATATTTTATTTTAACAACGAATTACCTAAATTTGTATTATATTCAAAAAATATAATTGATGAATTTAAAATAAAACACCAGAAAATAGTAATTCTGTTTTACTAAATCAATATCTTTGTTGTTATGCTGTAAATAAGCAACGGTTAATTTCGTCTCGTTGAAATAAAAGACTTTCATAATGAGTGCTCGTAATAAACGTGCTCGTAATTTTGATATCGGGTTGCCGGGTTAATTTTTTTCCGAAATTCAAAAAAAAATGCAAAATTGCACAAATTTTATTTTTAAATCACAATTTAGAATAATATGTTTTATTTATTATATTATACCTAGTTATACTTTTTTATACAGAGAATTATTAGGTAAATTTTATTCACAGAACATTTATATTTTTTATTACTTTATAGAGAATCGAATTTTTATTTTAATATTAACTATTTACAAAATAGATTACTTTAGTTTCATTTCTTTTTAGGAAATATTTTAACTATATAATATATATATATTTATTTACAGATATCTACATTTACCTAATAAAATACAATGAACAGTTATTTTAAAATATTATGTACATTATTTCTTCATCAGTAAAGGACACAAATGAAAAATATAACAATATAACTATGTATATAGTAGACATTTAAATATATAGGTATCTATATAAAAAAGTACCTACAAATTAAAAACAATTTCAATATTTATAAAAAGTTAGAGTGCCATATCATAGCTCCGAACTATTCAAATACATTACAATAATTATGTTCGAATTTCCATAAACATGGTTGACATTACATGTTAATGGTTCAATTGCATCAGCAGTAAGAGTCGGCTCACTGAATCAAATCGTTCATGAACGACACAGCTCTAGTATGCAACTTTTAACTCCCAGCACCAGTCTCATCAAATACTACACATAATCGGAAAGTTCTGTATAAAATCATCCAAAAAGAGGCTTTCTTAATCATGTACGTTTTTGCAGGGCATTGCAAACTACATATCTTTGAATTTCTAATGTTATTGGTTATTCAAACTTTCTTTTAACACTAACATATTAATTGATGGTAGTTAATGGCACTGTCAAAATAATTTTAAAAACTGTTGAGTTATAATACTTAAATGCTATCTTAAACATATTAATTTCCAAATATCAGGATTATAAATTGATCAATACACTGAAACAAATAACTGTCACTATATCCGTGAAAATCGAACCAAGGAGTTTACTTTTTGAAGTGGGTTGTAAAAAAATGAAATAAAATTACACATTGAGTTTTTTCGGCATCGTCATGTGTTAATTAAATATGCTGCGTATGGTATATACATAAGTATGTAGTAAGGTCTTTGTCACCATTGTAAGATTGTGTTACACATTAGTAGAACAAGCAGCGGTTTGTTTACGGTCTTCCTTTTCTATTTCATGTTTCTTTACACACGAAATACGAAGCTTTTCCAACGGAGCTAGTAGCAATTTAATCGCTCGCACTAAGAACGCGTATTAAGTTAATGCACACGCAAAAAATTCGGCCACACTGTATTTGCATCGCTTTATTAAAGAGCTTTGCGCGTTCTATTCTTCCTTTGTCACTGTCCTCTCCGGTTACCTCCTCCTTTGCATTCATACGAGGAGATAGTCTTTGTGAGCTTTCCTTGGACGCAAGATGTAACTATAAGGGTAAGTAAAAGTGCTAAAACTTGTTTTGCAAGGCGAGTACAATTTACTATGCAAGATTAATACGATCTTTTTGAGAATTGGTGCGCGGATATATTGATATAGGTTCATCAGTTACCCTCGAAGAACGTGTTTGTGCAGACAAATTTGAGGAGTTGTTGCTTTATAGGAATATGGTTATATGGTAATTTAAGAAATTGAAAAGTTATGTACGAATATTATTTAATCTCGATCTACGAGTTGATCTTTAAATTATGTAACTACAGACAGAATTTCTAGTCTTCTTACTCGGATCTCGTAAAGATTAAATTTTCGAAGTTAATAACATAATTTTTCAGTAATTAACCTGGGGTTATCATAAAGTAAGGGATATATTTTAAATTATTATACTTTTAACAAATTAAGTTAGTAACAAACAATAAACCTAATCTAATTGCTTAAGGAATGGAATTTAGTATACCCAAAACCAGTTACGGCAATTGTTCAATATGATAATCTTCAATGATGCATTACATATTTGATTAATACAATTACCCCTTACTAATCTCCATTCTGTCTATAACTTTTGTCAGTTTATCACAGAGATAGTAACTGAATTCTTTTGATGTAGAATTTTGGTGAATTTAGTAAGTACCTCTTTATAGAAAATCGATTACGTTTCTGAAATTAAAGAACTAATCGGAATAGTAGTACTAGTCTTTAAAAAAGAGACAAGTTTTTCTTTATTCTTCGCGCAGTGCTTTATAACCGAAAATTTGATTTGTACATTTATCAAAAGTCTAAAACGTTGGTACGCTACTACCTCTTCAATTCATTTTAATCGATTTAGAAGAGACCATAACACATAATAAGGACTTAATTTCTTACACAACACCGAAACAAATCGGCTGTTCAGGGCTGTAATTAACACATAAAACATTATCAAGGCTTTTGGCTTAATTAAAAATCGGCTTATAATGAACCATACCACTTTGAGTACCGTATTAACCATATGCCTCTGTAATAGGTGTCTAGCTTCAAATAGGTTTTTAATTTGCGACAGTCATTAAAATGTTTATAGTAACCCCACCGCGAATGTTGGACTATAGAAACTAAATGAAATGTTATTAAAAATGTTGCTCATAAAATATTATTGAAAATTCAGCTTTAAGTATTTATCTGTTAATTCCGATATACCGTGAAGTCAATAAAACAACCTACTATAAATCAATTTCTGCAGCGTAAGTTGTATTTTCAATTAAGCAAGAATTCTTAGACTTTTTTCCATGGAGGAAGATGCTTGTAAGGAAAATATGTGCTTGGAAATTAATATATTTATAGTTGATCGTGGTATTATCGTCCTAAAATTAGTAGAGCAATATACCTACATTTATATACAAGGTTATCATATGGTAAGAGTTATATTTTAAATTATTATTACTACAACAACACTACACAACTCCTACAAAATCCTAAACATCTATCCATATAAACTGAAAATACTGTTTGAATTAAAGGAGACAAATTTGGCTACTAGGTACGATTTTTCTTTGCGCGTAATGACTCAGATGTAAATTGAATCCGAATGGTTATCCCGTATTTTATGAACAGATGAGGCACATTTGCACACTCTGAATGGTAGAGTCAATACTCAAAACTGTAGAATCTGGTCTGCAGAAAGACCACAAGAAATCCTTCAAGAAGGTCTTCATGACGAGAAAGGCATCGTTGGAGGCAGTTTTACAGCTGATTGATGAGGAAGTGTAGAATGTAGAAGATGTATCTGTAATTGTAAACGGTGAACGACATTTCCAAATGAGATTATGATGTTTCACAGCTGCAAAAGGAACATCACGGAATTCAAATCATTTTTAGGCAGGATGGAGATCACCTGATCTACAAGATCAACAAGAATTAAACGCTACAACAACTAACAACGGAGCAGTAGTTGTAATTCAACCAGAAATGTTACGGAATGCTGTGTACAATTTGGAGGAAAGGTGATCTTATATAACAACAAAATAGAGGTCATATTGAGAATTGCCGTAACTGGTTTTGGGCATACTAAATCCCATTCCTTAAGCAATTAGATTTCGTTTATTTTTTGCTATTGACTCAATTTGTTAAAAAGTTATAATTTAAAATATCTCCCTTACTGAACTATGATAACCGCATAAGTTGTTATATAAAAACAATTCAATTTCTAATTTACATATGAAAGCAAATTTGTATTTGTAACAATGTACTATAAGATTTGGAATTAACGTAAAGTAACGTTTAATGAAACTAAATTATTTTCAATTTATTTTACACTTTTTTATATTTTTCTGATTCTCTATTTTAAAACAGTTAACATTGTAAGTCAGTAATATTGTTATCTTTTACATAGATACTTAAGTTGATTCATACAGGGCATTATAAATCCATATATACGAGTACAGGGCAATCCAAATTAAGTGTTCACCATTGGTAACTTTGTTATTATTAAAGATGCAAGATTGTTTAAATTAGCAAACTTGTAGTACCTTTAACGCTCTTTTAGACGGAAGAATAAAAAAAACAAATGAGCAGCGCGTTTTCGAGTTTTGCCGAAAAATATGTTTCTTTCAAATGGAAACCCCTGTATATTATATCATTTTCTGCTAAAACTTCAATTTTTAAACAAAAAATCTTATAAGAATTTTTTTACTGGGATTAAAAATACATGAGTTATAATGAATAAACAAAAACAGTTAAGTCAAGTGCATTTCTATGTATCTATGAAAACAACAATAAGTCTTTCTACCAAACGTCAAATATTAGTACAGCTTTATTATTATATATTATTATTATTATTATTTAAAAATTTACAGACAATGAGAGTGTTTTTGCCAAAACAAGGACAAAAAGGACTTTTATAATAAGCGAGACCACGGAAATAGCATATTGTGAGGCCAACCGTGAGAATTCCATACTAAATATTGTCAATGAATATGATTTGAGTCACGGTATTGTCCATAGGATTCTGAAGAAACACAAATTCATTCCTTATTCATTCAGTTTTAATGTTTGGTGCAGTTTAATTGGTTCATGGATTGTTGGTTCTTTCTTGTATGAGAGCACTCTAACTGCTGAAAGTTACATAGAATTTTTGACTAATTTTTTGAATAATTTCTTAGACGATCTGGATCTCATAAATTGACAGAATCTGCATTTTTAGCAGGATGGCGCACCTGCGCATAACTAGAGAGGTACTCATCAACTTTTAAATACTATTTTTAACACTTCATGGATAGGAACAAGTGGTCCTTTCAGTGGCCTCCTCGATCTCCAGATTTAACGCCGCTTGGTTTTTTTTATGGGGTTACTTAAAGACCCAGATTTATAAGCAAAGGTACGAAAACATAAACGCCCTAAAGATTACAGTTAGTAAAAAGATAAACCAAATAGATTGTAGGACCATACTGAAGGCAGTTCGAGAAATTCGGAGCGTGTACAAAAAAGTATGAACAATAAGGTGGTATTTTTGAACATCTTCTATGAAAAAATCATCATTTCATCATTTTTATTTTTTTTTAATGATAAGTTAATGTGTAAAATAAAGTTTATAAAACTTATTTAGCTATTTTCATTTATGAATCATAACTTCATTATTTTTAATCCCAGTAAAAAATTCCTTATAAGATTGTTTGTTTAAAAATTAAAGTTCTAGCAGAAAATGATATAATATACAAAGGTTTCCATTTGAAAAAAACATATTTTTCAGCAAAACTCGAAAACGCGTTGCTCATTTGTTTTTTTTTTTATTCTTTCGTCTAAAAGAACGTTAAAAGAACACTTAATTTGGATTGCACTGTATATATGTGTATATGTACATATATGCATGTCTTTAAAGTATTGTAGATGATATCATATCTGTACTTTTTATATGCGACTAAATATGACAAGTTGACCTTCATATAGTTTTTTCGTACACTATTAATACCACTGGCTCTACCATTTTTTTATCAATGTGTAAACAGTAATATAATATGCCGTTTCCTTATTAAAACTATGTACATATGCATGTATTACAGACTTATGCCAAATATGTTTGTTTCTATACGTATTTGTCATCAGACTCTTGGATTTCGATTCAGTCCGATGCAGTCATACATGGTATAATATAACAGATTATAGGTATACTAAAAAGACATTATTAAAAGACATAATTAAACATTAACAACAACAAAAATATTAAATTTTATGTTGGTAGTTATAATATAAATTACTTTTCACACAAATTTCATCACAATTAGAATGTTTTATGGATTACGAGGGGTTCAGGGTTTTAATCGCGTCATAGTAGTGGAAATATGTACCAACCAAAACTAAAAAAAGCCTTAAAAATAAATAAAAGAAAGAAAAGAAATTACAAACTACATGCTATGCGACTAATTTAACCGACTTTTTCAACAGCGAAAAGTGGCTAAGGAAAGTCAGAAGGTCATGATGACTCGAAGTGATATTAATCATATTTTTATTAATTTTACTCCTAACTCCTCCAATCGAAACAATGATTGGGCACAATACTATCAAACTAATACAAAGAACAACATCGGCAATGACTTCATTTTTACGTTGGCAGATGATGAATTAGTAGCTAACGTATTGCATATTTACGTGTTGCTGATTTAAGGCCAAAAGTCAAAAGTTTTCGAGAAAATTCTGAACGTGCACTTAATACATTTTAATAATGGTAATATTTTATCTGTTTATCCATTCTGAGATAGTTGCGAATCAGCTTTGCTGAAGATTATTGATGAATCGGCAAAGGGGCTATCTACTATATTGGTGATGTTGGATTTTACCAAGGCATTTGACACCATTCACCACTAATTTATTTCCGCCATTTTTGTTTTCGCTGGTCTGAACGACGGTGGCTGTAAGCTTTTAGACAGTTTTCTATCTGAAACGACGTACTCACTAAGGAAAGGTCATAATATATCTGAGTCTTTTTGTGCTGATGGGTTCCACAAGAATCCATAATCTCGCTATTACTATTCTCACTCTACACTGGTCATTTATTTGTTCTTTTGCACCGGATAATGTACAACGCAAACTCAATACTATTTCCTATACAGGCTCAGAACATTCTTTATATATTAACTCGAAGAAATTTGCTGTTCCAGTTTTTGGTAACCAACCAACATGCGAGTATTTGCGCTTGGTGTCTTCATTGCATATTGATAATAAACTTCTGCCAGTAGTAAGAGAAGCTCAAAGTCTCGACTTAGTAATTGGTCCGTCTTTCTGTTACCGACATTCAATATCGAAATACATTCAACAAGCTTAATTTGATTTGATTTGAACACTGGATACGGATCAGGATTTTGCGTCATCCCCTTTACTAGGTTTAATAGCCTGTATGGTAAATCTCATTCCGGTAGACCTGCTAGTTGGTTAGTTCGTTCCTCCATTGTTCCAATGCAACACATTCAAACACAATGTGGCAGGCTGTTTCCTCCTCCTCATTGCATAATCTGCCGATAGGTTAAAGATTCCAATTCGATGCAGATATTTCCTTAGACAGCCGTGTCCTGTTAGCAGACTCGTCACTGTTCTAAGCTGTACTCGGATAAGAGCCAGCACATCCGCTGCTGTTGCTGGGATGGCCGCCCCGCCATCCGTTCAACGAGCATACTGTAATCCAAAAATACTGTATCATCATCTACCGCATGATATTAAACTGCTATTGTGTAATAGTTTGGTTCTATATCCTTTACATACTACCCGACTGTGTACGGTCCTCCTAACGCCGACAATGACCAAAAAAGGTGCAGAACGCATATCTGATGTACGTGTTTAAAAACATACGAATGCACTCTTTATTAAAGACAACATGTGGCAACATGTTATTTATATGAAAATGTGTTTTTCCGCACAGATGTCCACGATATCTTTGGAAAATCAGAGAGTTACAGAAATTCGACTTGTCAATCATACTTTCGAGTCTAAAGATTATCACCTCTAGTGTAGTCGACACATCGAGTTGACACTTGGCCTTTTGACTTTCTTTAGCCAATTTTTACTCCTAAAAAACCCATTCACATTAGTGGCGAAAGGCCAAGTTTGTAGTTTCTTTTCTTTTTTTATATACTTTAAGTATATGTATTTTTATGACCTTTATTTAATTTTATAAAATTTAGCTCTTGAGTAGGTTTTTTTGCTATGTTTTTCCCTAGTCCTTGAACAGAATTGTTAGAGCTTGACAAAAAAAATACATTGATATACGGATCATTATTCTTATGATTATAAATTTACATTTCAAAATATCTTAAATTGTCCACTACATTATAAACATAATCATATATGTATGTCACTGAATTTCATTGTCTGTGTAGATAATTTTGTTGATAGGCATGGCTAGTTATTTATTTATTATTTGACACGAATTAAACGTCAATTTTATTCCACTGACGAAGTTATAACGAAAACCATATTATATTGTAAAGGTTCTGGAATAAATTTGATCTTTATTCGAATTAGAGTGTTGTAATTGACCTATAAAAGTGGAAAAAATATCAGGAAAATAAGATTTATATATTTTTGTGCTTCGTTTTTTCGTTTTTATATGTTTACAATGCGCGGTCGAAACTTGGAAGCTCTCATAATAGAGACTCGGACTGTAAAAGCCCTAGCTATGATTCATGTTGCTGGTAGATTACACTATTTTCATCAAAATGTCGGTTAGTTAATGAGTTGCGCTCTAATAGCTGAATCTGTTACAATTTACCCAAATACTATCCCGGCTATACTGCCAGGTGGCGCTACTAGAAGAACCATGACAGTCTCTTGTTATACGATATTCCCCTAGTAGTCACAATCTTTTGATCCTAATATTGTGTCTTTTAGCCCAATGGGTTATTTCGGAGAAGTATGCTTTGTAAGTACACACCCACAATGTTAGTTCTGCACTTAATATGCAAAAATATGTTATTGGTCTGCAGCAATATATTGCACTAACGATAATACAATAAATTAAGCAAAATTAAAAGCAGAACAAAACTAACAATGAATGGTGAAAAATAATAAATTAATTATAATTTCTACTAATACCTTATTTGGTAATATCATCATTCATCAAATACCCTTTCTATCTAGAGTATATTTGTTATCGTTAAGCCTAGTCATGCTTCACGCATTATATGGACAAATTAGTATCAATAAAATAGTTTTCACACTCACTTGCCTTTGATATATACTCGATCTTGACTTTTAATGTGCGATAAAAATAGTGCCAAGGGCAAAGTTGCCGCTTCAGCGCACAATATGGAAATGTGTTTCACATATTAACGTCGATTTGGTGTCTGCGGTGCGTGTGATCGTTTAAACAGAAGTGACAAAAATAAATTATTATTTTTAGGTAATTCTAAAAAGAATTACTATATAATTATTATTTACTATTTAATTAAGTAGTTTTGTTATAAAAAAAACAATTATAGACGACTTAAATTCTATAAAAAAAATTAAGTAGTAGTTATTCTAGAGACAAGAAAGATAAGAAAGAGATTAAAATTTCAAGCCTTTCAACAAAAAAAAGATTAAGAAACGTGAATGGGAGGGGGCCACTCGATTTAAGCGAAGAATGGATATATGTAGGCATAGTTTTGGATACCATTGTTGGTATTGAGGCTCAAATTATGAATTGTATTAATATCTAGGAATTGGTGCGTGGTTGTCGATATCGACAAATGATACTGATGGAGTACTACGCTGACTTAATGGTGCCAATGTAAAAAAAACAGCTTTTGGACGCCATAAAACTCTACGAAAGTTACGGCGAGTACACCACACAGTAAAAGTTATTTGAGAAGAAGTACCGCTATACAACGTTAAGAACAAGGATGTAAGAATTTTGGGTATAGCAGTCAGTTAGATAGAAATAAATCGACTTTCTTATCGCTAAGCTTTCGAAATTATTTTATTTCTTCATCAGAGTGACAACTGTACACCATATAGTACAAAGTCAGAGTTAGACAAATCTCATTAACAAGTTACTTACATGACGACGTAAATTGAAAAGGTCCATACATGTTAAACAGGGCATAAAGCCACCTAATGAGACATCAGAGCACTACACATTATAAGCTTTCCAAGACAAGGCAGTAATTATCAAATCCAGAGTAAAAACATCAAACGGTTAACATTGTGCATAAAATAGAATCCGTGTTACGTGAAAGCATGCCATGGGTCGTCTGTTAGGGAAAACGCCAAATTTGCGCCAAATTTATGGTGAAACAGGTGGTAGTATTTGAAAGAATAGAGTAGTGTTCACACATGGACAAAAATAAAGGTGTGAACTGATGGACAAAGGAACCGTTCATGTATAAGAAAAGTGAAATATTAAAGAATACGAAATATTTTCTCATATGTATTTGAATATAAACAAATTTAAAATGTAAAATATCATGTATTATATTATTATTAAGGAGGAAAATCGAAATTATGAAAGTAGAGGGTATCGTCATCCAAGTCACCGTGTAAGTGATTCCTAGCCAGACACGAGGAAGAACGTATTTCGACTTGTCCAATAATATTATGAAGGAGTAGAGGCAAACACAGGGAGGGTGAAGTGAGTGTTGGAGATAGCAGGCAATTATAAAAGAAATTCCTAGTCTGTCCTAACATTATGAAAGTCGAAATCATGACCAGTAGTTATTCGAACAGTGTTCCACTAAAGCCGTCTTTTTAGGATTTTTATTTTTGTTAGACAAATCGTTACCATGTTGGCGTAGACGAGTAGACTTGTTATATTGTGACCTCTCATTCAAAAAAATGGTAAAAATTGCAAGAACTCTAGTGGACACTGTTTTTCGAGCAAAAATCTTATCTAACTTTCCTTTGCAATTTTCGGATAAGCTGAAATTGGTCCAAAAGATTGAGATTCCAAGAAATTGCAAAAACATGATTCAAATATCTCACGAAGGCCACTTTATATATATGTACGTACATATATAGGGATGCACGAAGTGTTCGTATAGTGAATTTAAAAGGGGACGAATATCGCTTGGTGATGAAGAACGTGCTAGTAGGCTCTGTTCTTAAGTTATTGTTGGAAACATCGACAGAGTGAAACGTATGATCGACGACGATCCAAGATATTAAGCGATTGAGTGTTGGATTCACAATACTAAATTCAATTTTACATGATTATCTCAGGATGAAAAAAATTGTTACAATCTTCAAAGAGCAGAGCTAGTGAGAATTGCCCGGAAAACGCTAGACATGTTAAACAATAGTGGACCTCGCATTCTATCAAAAAATAGTAAGAGGTGATGAATCTTACATCCCATTTTACGATATTCCTACCCGTCAGAAGAACCGTGTGTAGCCATGAAGCTGTAGCACCAACAACGGTCAATAACAAACAAAGAGCTATCAATTTTGGCCATGTGTGATTTCTGGTTGTTCTTTAACCTACGTAGTCGACATTTGACGACGAATGATGGGATAGATAAAGCAATTTATGTATTTTATGAAAGCTTTTCAAAAGATGACGGAGTTCAAGCTTTCACGTTGTGAAAACTTCAATTATTGCCTGTATGGGAGATACGTTAAAATCGAGTCATTATATGTATGTATTAATTCATTGTATGTATTAATATCAGTGCCAAGAATCCATACTGTGCATGGGAAAAATATATCGCTAAGTATCAATATAACGATTGGTATCGATATCCAAAATTGTCAGTATCGCCCAGTCTTAGTTCTCACTGTTTCATTTATTCAAACTAATGTAATACATATAATCTGACAATTTTAGTTATAAAGTGAATAATCTTTTAGGTCTTCAAGTTATGGCAAATTCAAATACCAATATCTAAATTGCCTCTTTTGAACTTTTTGAAGTCTTTGATATAAACCACCAGTGCTTAGAATCCCCCCAACTACTGCAACATCACCTGATTCATAGTTCAGTTGTAACATTATACATGAAGGCACGAAGAAGCTATTGTTTTAATGAACATTTTGACGGCACAAGGGTTACTCTAATACATGCATTACTTAGTAAATTGTTTAAACCCAAGGTTAAACTTCAAATTACTTAATTACACTAATACGTAAAAGATAGAATCGAGGTGTTTAATAGCAACTGATCAGGAGTTCAGTATCGCGTCTTCATTCCTTTGCATTTATTTTCAAATACGTTAATAACTCTTCTTTACTTAAATCTTCATTCTCGCTGCAGTTATTTCTTGTTTAGTCGTTTTACTACGTGCTTTACCTATAATTACCATTCTTTATACGTGTAAGGTGAATTTCCGCAAGCGAGTCACTTGTTTATTCGCAAAGCAGCATTATGGTAGTTTGCTATGGTAACTTGTGTACATAAAATAGTTGATTGCCCTTATTTTCACAGCTACAGTTATTTCTGCTTGTATAACGTTGGAATGCCGGTTTTCTCTGATTATGGATGCGAATGTAATTAGCTATTCCTAGAGTAGTTATTGTCATTTTATTTATTTCTGTTTAAGCTAAACCGGTACTACCATTTATTGAAATCTTCACCAAATATACATATGTTGACCTTATTTGCGGCCAGGTAACACTAAGGTATCTAATATGATACTCTTATACTGAGGCTGTAGTGTCTTCCTAACTTGCTTAATTGAGATTGTAACTAACTCTTGTACTTTGCAATAATTCTCAAGACAATTCTTAATTACATAGATTTAAATAAATCTTGACATATCCATAAGAGAGACGTAAGCACATAGAAATATATGAACATACATATGTATGTACATAGAAGGTGGGAATCTAACTCCTTACGTTTATTGTTCAAAAATTTACAAAGGCATTGGAAAGTATATAAAGTCGAAAAACTAAAACGATTTAAAGATTATATGCTACACGCGATCCAGGAATTAGATACTTCATTGGGAACAGTGAGTGGCAACTTTGTGAGACTTATTCGAAGCGTAGTAAGCAATGATAATCAGCGTTGGTAGTCGTTAAACCATATTAATTCATTTTCACTTTGATCACCAGCAATACAAAGCACAAAATGTTTCAAATACGATGTTGTTTTATAGGGAGTGTTTTTAAATATATGCGACGAATTTTATGGACTTTGTATATCTTAAACGGTTGACTTTTAAACTCTGTAGTGGTAGCATCCTTTTAAGAAAGCAAGGGTATACTCCTTCGTTTAACTTCATCGGCGAAAAATATAAATCTATCAAGTAATCTCCAATAATTCCGTTCCATACATTAACAGACAATTCACTTTGATGACAGATTTTCAATTATTCCTACTGGCTTTCTTCGGCTCATGTGCAATTATTACAAAAATGAATAATAGCAAGGCTGGAGAAATTGACCCACATTGGATGTAGAAAACTTGACTTAAAAACTGATAATTTAGTGCGTTTATTTTAGCACTAACCCTATCTTTAGTGCCACCTCAAAATCTTAAGTCGTACTCAATAATTGCAATATTTCTTGAATAGACAAACAATAGCCCGACCTCGCTAAGCATCACCTTTTGGAATAAAAGCTTATAGTTGGTGCTGCTATTGAACGATTGGCAGTGTACATTTTTCATCCTCTTGAGAGCCTTTTACGTATCTGTATACATACATACGTTCTTAAATGCATATTATATTAACTATACTAACATGCTTACATTTTTTTTGTTAACTCATACCTTTAATGCAACATTTATGCAGGTACATCATTCTCCTACTAATCACATACAGAGTATCATTAGATGCAACATTGAAAACATTCAGACAAGACTTCAATTTGGTATTCCTGACATAAGACATACATATTTGCATACACATGTACATTGTAGAAAACCTATTTGGAAGACTTGTATTTCAAATGGAAAATTGTATCAAATAAAACGTTTTACAGATTTTATATTCTAGTTCTTTTCTTGTGAAAAAAGTTTTTCTAGGTTGATATTGTTGTAGCAAATTATCTCTAAAACAAACAACAAACTGTGATATTAAATATTTACAAAAGAAGTTGGCAACTAGGCCACTACAATGTCATATTAACGATCGCTGTTTTCATGATTTTTTATGGCATTTTGAACATAACATGTCTCAAGCAGACTTTTAACATTGAAGTTTTATTGATAGTTGATAATCAAAACGTGAGCATAATAATAAACAGGATTTATTAATCCTCATTCAACTTCATATGGAATAGAATCGTGTTAGTATTTACGACTAAAAAATTATTATTATCTTATGTTGCAAAGGAGTATTAATAGCAGATCTTCGTCGTTTTATTTCCTAGCGTGAGTTTAAAGTATTGAAGTGGTAGTCACATAATCAAAAGTAGTAAATGAAATATAATAACTACAACTAGATTAAAATACAAAATTATTTGTTTTTAATATTTTGGATTACGAATTCAAAAACAAAAAATGTTGCGACTAGAGTTACGTTAAAAAGAATATTTTTTAGGTAGCAATTTGTAAGCGTACACAAAATTTAAGAACAGGAATTTCAGTATTTCTTTTCGTAAATCGCTGAAATTCAAAATTTGCTGTTATTTGGCAGTATTTGTATTTTGTATTATTTTATATTCTTACACTAGGTAATCTGGTCAACAACATAGTAATGTATGCCACATAAATACACATTTTGTACATACATCAATATTAATTCACATTGGTGGTTTATACATACACATAACTAAATGAGAAGATACAACAACCACTTGAGAACCTCCATTAGTTTCTTATAACGGCTTTTTAATTAAGGGTATCTAAAAGTATAGGACGAAATAGATAATGTTGATATTTACGTTGGTATTAAGTGCCTCATCTTGAAAGTCTAATCAGTAACAGACATTCACAGATCTAGGATAGTCTACCGTACACCGCGTCTACCATGGTGTACATTTTGTCTCATATTAAACGTGCAAGCATTCTTCCTTGTGGGTGGAGCCTATACATCATCCGAATTTATGTATATTGTATAGATTTATTTAAATCGATTCCTCTGCGAAAATTTGAATATATAAAGAAACTAAGTAGTTGTATTTATTTTCGTGACACGAAAATAATTATGAGGGTTACCGGGTTTTGACTGCGTCATAGTAGACTAAATATGTACAAATAAAATATACAAATAAAACAAAACACAAGAATATATGCATAGAGATAAAGATGCTACAAACTTGACGTTTCGCCACTAATGAAAGTTGTTTCTTCAAGAATTAAAGATGGATAGGAAAGTGACGGTAACTCGACGAGTTAACTACGTTAGAGGCGAAAACCTGAGAGTGTGGCCAATACGTTCAGTTACTGTGACCTTCTTACTTCCCTTACCTACCTTTCACTCCGGAAGAAACCATTTACATTACTGGCGAATCGTCGACTTTACAATTCTTTTTGCCTTATTTATTTATTCTTGTGTTTTCTTTCATTTTGCTTGAAAATATTTATATTACTATGAAGCGGCTATATCGCGGAAACTGTTGCATAAACCTGAGTGATTTAAAGTTGTTGGTAATACCGCATAAAAATGCATATAATAAGGCATATTCAAGAAATTTTTCGTAATATATTATTCTAATACATTTTGACTAGTGAAAGTAAATTCAAATTGTTATCCAAGTGCATAAATGAATACAAAACTATATTGTTACTATAATAAGAACTCAAAGCACTAGAAGGATGGAGATCTAGTTGTCTAAAAAAAAAATTCGAAGGAAAAAAAATCGTTTGAAAGTTCGTAAATTAATTCAAAGTTCATAGCTCGAATTATCTATTGATTGTATAGCCCGGTATGTATTTATAAACTTCCAACCAAACACTCTAATTTATCATCGTCTGCGTCTATAATTGATATTGAATGTATTAATGGAGTTTATTTATAGACAATAGATCGTTTTAGGATAGAAAGAAATTGGAAGCGGATATATTATAAAAAATAAATTATTGCTTTTGTCAAGGTCGAGAAACAAACAGAGTAGCAACGATATTAATGATTCGTGGTGTGACCTATAAATATGCATAGGATCATATACAAAATTATACACAAACACAAGCGTAGGTCTGTATGTATGTTACATACTATGTATGTACATATACCGGGTGAGTTTTTTATCTTGAGCCAACGGAATCTATCTAAAACACTGCATCAAATAAAAAAAAAGATTTGTTATAATGCACGGGGGTCACTGAATGGGGCTACCTCTTCCCATCCATCGACGATTGTAGGCTAGATCTAATACGTTTCATGCTATTTTTGAATAATGTGCTGGACAACTTTCATTTTGGAACCACATTGTTTGACATACATCTAAGGGAAGGTATTCAAGTAACACTAGAAGCTCGTTCTGAAAAAGGTGTCAATATTTTTCACCATTTAAGTTTCCATCGATAAAATATGGACCAATGAGCTTAATGCCAATTATTCCACGCCAAACATTTACGTTCCAAGGATGTTGATGTTCAACTTGGTACAACCAATGAGGATTTTCGATACTCCAGTAATGCATGTTGTGCCGATTTACCGTACCGTGATTTGTGAATGTCGTCTCGTCAGAAAACAATACTCGAGCAAGAGAATTTGGATTAGAGCGCCGTTGAAGCGCTCATTGACAAAATCTCACTCGAATTTGAAAATCATCGCCATGAAGTTCTTGATGCATGGAAACTCTAAATGGATGATATTTCCTACGGTTCAATATTTGACAGATAATGGACTCCGAAATTCCTGATTTATTTCTCGGCTACTAATGTGCGGATTATTATCTGCTGCAGCTAATATCGCGATTTCATTAGTTTCTCCAGCAATTGTTATTCGGTGATTACGTTTTCTTGGGTGTATAGTTCCTTTGCTAGAGAACTGTTGAACCAATCGGTAAAAAGAAGCGCGTGATCGCACCTTGACGGGAAAACGTTGTGAGTAACGATTAACAGCATCATCCATGTTTCTCCACTTTCTCCATAGAGGTAAATCATTTCAATTCTCCCTCGTAATGATATACCCTTTATGACTGTCCAAATATTCAACACTAACTAATTTGTATTGGATTAACAATAAATAACCTAAATGGGGGTCGGACAATCTGTACGTATTCACAGCTTGTCAAGTACTGAATAAAGTACGGTTTTCTATCGTTGAATACTTAGTATTCTAATTACGAATAAATAAAGTAAAGTGTTAGAAAGTGGAAGAGCATATTTCTAACACATTTTCTGAAATGGGTATGATAAAGTAAAGTTCTTCATTGTTGAATTGCGAGTTCGGCACCATTCAGTGAGCCCCCTACATTGTCATTGTCATTTCTGCATATTCAACAATCGGCTCTGGTTCTGGTGGTTCGTAATCTGTAATGTAATCTGTAATGTAATCTCGTCAAAGAGCATTACAAGAAAATCTAGTGGAATTGGAGAAACAATCAAACAGAAAGAGCTCAAGAACAGATATGAATAACACAAAAATTAATAAAATCATGTTATCAGATGTTATTGTGGAACATAAACGAAACGTGGCAGTGCACTTAAGTGCCAATACCAGGTTGAAGTGTTACTCAGAAAAACGATAATTACTTGGTGTATTACTTACTACATTTTATCAGAGAACGGTTCAATGTTACTAGATCCAATGTAATTGTTATTCATTATTCTCTCTACAGCGATTATATAAGCTCCACCCTTTTAATCGGACTGCCTATGGTTCATTCAATAAAATAAAAACTCAGCTTGTGACGGTTGGATATCTCTAGGAAGAACAATACTAATATCTAACACACCACAACCGCATGTCCTCTTGCAGAATTTCTGAAATTACTCATAAAAAACAGCCTCCAAATTAGCTTCCAGAACAGCTTGCAAAGCAAGTCCGTCCCAGAATTGTATGCGAAATTCTTGTTTGTAGTTTACCTGTATCAGAGGCTTTAACAAAAAACACAGAAAGAAAATATAAGTAAATATAATAATGAGTAATTACTGCAGATGAGGATAATGATGATCGTGACTGTTTATTTTTATTGAATTATTTTCTGATAGTATGCACTCCTGCCAGAATTAACTTCTATGCTAGATAAAATTATTAGAGTGAAATTACTATTTTATTGGTTGATTTTCTATTGTTAATACAATTGTATTTTCTCGTGTGTTGCGGCAAATTTTCTTCAGCAAACGTTTAAAAAAAAACAATAATTCAACAACTGCAACTTTGGCGAATTTTTTCAGCGAAAGTCCATTTATTTATTATTTCTATACCGGTATTACACAAGTGGTTAACCTTAAAAGGCTATTTATTTTAATATTTATTAATATCATGTTACTAGTCCTAATACCAACGCAACATTCTTACTATATGGTGTAATTGCAATGCATAAAGCTTAACTTCTTTTCTATTTTAACATAGTTTAAAACTAGCACTGCGTTTCATCACCTACTGTATAATTAAATACTACAACGGGTGAGTTACGTGTGTACTTGCCGTCTCTAGACGTTTGGGAAGAATCATCCATCTAAGCAGAAGACCGTTCGCCACATTTACATAATAGCCCAATTCTGACAGATTTAAACATCAAATTTGCCAACAATAGGTGCACGCAAGTACACGTTTTCGGTATACAATGACTACAATAGTTAATAATAGAAAACCAAATGGGGTACAGTCTAGCCCTGGGCTATTAAAGCTAATAATTTTCGCTATTTATGACCTGGACAGCGACGACTAGGCGAGCCGAAAGAGTTAAGAAACGCAGGAGCGAAGTAGTAGAGAATTGGGGAAGGGTGACGTGACGACTTTTTCCCTTTTTTGTTTTCTAATGCAAAGTTAAGTAGTGAAGATGTGTATGCATATACGTGGTTGTCTATTGTAGAGAAGACTATTTGCAAATATGTACCTAGTATCTAGCATGCATAATAGTTTCTATTGTTGCGCAATAAAGCAGGGTTGAATGTATCTACCTTTCTTTGATTTTTGTTCGCAAAAGAGGATTAGATATGTACAACCTTCCCGAATATAAATCCTCTATAAGAAGAAAATGTTGATTGAACAATATAGAATATACTACCGCTATTGTTCGCTTTTACTTATCTATCCTTTTGTCTCTCTTTATTCAGTTGAAATTAAATTGTTTAGTAAGCAGGTTTGTTGCTGGAAACTGGCGTGTGAAACGGTGTAAAATTGCAAATCCTTAAAGAAAGATTGCTCAGGGTAATATTCAAATATCTGTCAGATTATGTTTGTATTAGTATATATTATATGCATGACGATGTTGAGGCTAGTTAGGCCAGGCGAATACAATGGATTTCACTGACTGTGTAGAAGAGATGCAACGAACCTAATAGTAACCGAAGCAATAAATATTATCATTAATTTTTTTCATCATAATCGAAATGGTTGGTAGAAAATACCAAATTGCTTATTATTTCTTGAATTTTAAATAATTCAAGGAACCTAAAAATCTTTTCAATCAAGAAAAATCAGTTCACTACAACAACTTCCTAATACGTGTGAATAAAGCAGACATCTTGGCGACACTTTTGAAGGATGTACCTACACGAACTTAAGTGTGCTTGTTTATTCATTAAATCTTATGCATGCAGCAGATGTGATCTATATTGCTATCAACATACAAATATTGCGATACAAACATGATGTACGGTTAGTGTTATTTTTAATACTTCTTAATTTATGGTATTGTTTAACGAATGCATTGCTAGTTCTCTGTGTATATTTCGTAACTAACTGTAATATGTATTTGCATAAGTACTCACAACCAATAAGTAGCCTAGCACGATAAATATAATATACTTCTATGTAAGTATGTATAATACGTTCAGAAACATAACGGCTATCAACATATACACGCGTACAACATTAAAATGGAATGAAATATGACTGTGTGGTTTAAAGATAAGTTCAATATATACTATGATCAGTATGTACTGAATTTTCGCTATTTTCATTATTGACACAACTTTCTTTTCCTTGTTGATATATTCTGCAATGCATATACCGGACTTTCAATAAATACCGAAACCCACGTGACCTCTTTTAGATATGCAACCCATTTAACGGTATGGTAATACTTATTTTTCAAAATAAAAATCCTCCAGAAATTTTTATTTGCATATATTGACAATTAAAATTTTACAGGTTAGGTTTACATTGTAAATAATCACAACTAAGCAACGCCTGAACGACACAAACAGAGACGTATAAAAACTGTCAAATCAAATATACATAGACTAGCAACTTAGGTTAGACCGGTTAGATAGCTTAGGGATATTTTTAGTTTTACTAACTTAGTATTTACGTCATCTTACGTCAGAGATCACGTGGATTTCGTTTCTTATTGAAAACCCTTTACATATGTACCATTAAGTAAATATCAACTCGTAAGTACATATGTACTACGTAGTACCATCCGGTATAGATGCAGAAATCTATACCCAGAACATCAAATACTTACCTTACCTTCCTTATTTGTCCTAGCCTGTCTCAAATATGTCCACGAATCCCCGCAAAAATTTATCCAAAATGGAAGTCTCCACACTTATTCCACCAGATCCCAAAACTTATACACGATTCCGTATCACCGAATAAGCAAGAGTCAGCTCACTACAAACCACCTTGCAATAAAACTCTATAATCAACTTCCCGCCGAGACGAAGGGCATGTCCAAACGAAGCTTTCATCGAGCGGTCAAGGAGTTTCTGATGCAGCAAACGTTCTACAGTGTAGAAGACTATTTAACATATAAGTTCTAGTCATTTCCTTATTTGGTTTTTTTTGGATATACTTGATAACTAGTCACAGCTACAAATGTTTTATTTTTACACTTTTTTTAAACTGTTGTGTACTTTGTTTTGTTTATACATGGATGTGATGTGACAATGCAACAACTTGCAAATAAATCTATCTATCTATCTATCTATCTATCTATAGATATTTATGTATTTCCGTTTTAATTATATTGTCAGACTTCACTTCCGCGTTTTCTTTATTTTGAGAATTTTTACTAAAGTTTAGCAAGCAAGTGTTAGTACATTCTGTTTTTTCGGACTAACTCTAACTAATATGTAAACTACGTATATTTGCTTAAAAAAATATGTTATATTCCATAGTTATGTGCCCCTAAAATACTTATTTTTGATAAACATTGCAGTAATGCTGTAGCTGAAAAAAGAACAAAGAAAATATAATAAATTTATTTTCTACGACGCCTAAAACGATTTGCAACAAATTTTCTTAGTAGTAGATCAAAGGCTACTCATGTTTAGTGTCAATTTCCTGTTTAAGTGAAAACGTAACCTATGTGTTAACCTGCTATGTTCAACAACAGGTAAATACCCCCCAACATAACAAACTGCTCAGGAAAAAACTATAGGCCGCAACTTGCATGCTTCGATAAATATAACAAATGAAAACTAACACCAAAAGACAGAATTTAGTTAACGTAAACTTGAACTAATAATGAGTATTTCCGCCTCGATCCCGTGTTAAGTGGGCCATGCGTCTGCCCGCCAAAGTCTCAAAACATCTAATGTAGTCTGGATTAACCTACGTCCTTTCTTCTGGCATACTTGGTGGCACTTGTCTGTCTTGTAGTATCCACCTAATATGGTCCCAAACATGCTTTGTTGGATTGGTTACTCCAAAAGCCGTATGCCAACCTCATTCAGGTAATTTTGAACAACGTTGGCAATGTAAGGGCGAGCGCTATCGTGCATAAAATGGAAATTAGGGGCTATGAAAGGTGAAAATGGAACCACATGTGGTTCCTGTCTGCGGTCATAATCTCATTACGAACAATCACTAATTCCGTCTTGGTTCCGAAAGATACACATCCCCAGGTTATAATCGAACCACCTCCGAAATTTGATATTTAGAAAATGAATGACCTAACAGCGTTTTAGGGTTACAAGGAAGATCTTAGTATTCATACGGAATGCTAGTGATAGGGAGTAGGTATATGGTGATTTACTGCATATAAAATACGTATACGGCTAGTATCTGTAGAACAGAGAATGACGGCTCGCGGTTATGAAGACGGAATGCTCTCCTACATTAAGCGGCAGACATCTGGTTTACATGCATAACAACGTATGACCACATGTGGCTCCTGTAATTTGCACCACATACCTGGTCAGTTCACTCTTCAAATATTAATGAGTTCAAGCATATCTAGAGCATTATTTGTCGAAGATGTTAGCGTCAATCGATTCTTCCGGCTAATGATGAAGAGCTAGGCAGGCTTAAGCCAGAATAATCGGCCTTTCCTTCTCGACGAATTCTGCGACTCGTATTGTTATTCTGACACGGGTGGTTCAAGGACGGTATTGCTACTATTTATAGAGTTCCGTTATTTGAACTTGCAAAAATGAATTTCTGAATTTTTTGGAAGAGAAACATACAGGATCAGTTTTTTTTTTCGACATTCAACAACACTTACAGAACTGCATAAAGTTTTGCGTGTAAGACATCTATTCATAATTGGTTCTAGATTTCGAACAACCAATTCACTATCTAATGGTAGTAAGACTTACCATTTCCAAAGTATCCAGGAAGGCGTATTATGAAGGAGTATCATGATAAGAACTCATTTCACTGCCACACTACTTTATTGTAGTACGTAATAGATTAAATATTTAAATAATAAGGCATTAAAAAGCTATTGTAAAATTTATGAAAATCCTAAGTAATGATTATTACGCAACGGTTCGTTATATATTTTTCTGTGAATACCAGAGTAGGTTACTGTAGTGTTCATACTTGCTTTACTAGTATGAGAGTTATCAGGTTTCTGTAGAATTTCTGAAGCAGATGTCAAACATCTATTCTTTCGAAAAATACTATCATTTGTATAGATACAGAGAATTTTTTCGCGTGTCTTTAATCAATAATGTGTGTTATAAATGCACAAAGTAACATAAATTTGCAACGTGTTTTCCAAATCTTCAATCTTGGTATACCCACTCCAAATTTGATCTACAAAATTAGACTCGAACTGATTCACTAATGTAACCAAAACAGAGAATTAAGAGTTCAGTCAAAAAAGGGAACACAACAGCATCCTACAGTTACACCTGTGTAATAGTTCTAAATTTCTTCAGAGTTCAGAACCAAAACAGAACTAAATCAATACTAAAGCAGCTATGACTTGGAGCCAGTATTCCAAGAAGATAAAACTAAGTCGGATCGGACTTAGCCAATCATTTATTAATTACGTTATGGTAGAACGATATTAGGGAGAGATTACTATGAATACCTAGAATTACATATGTAGAGGGGTTGCTGTAATATTTACAACAAAAATGTGAGAAAGGTTTCAACCATTTTCGTATTTCGAGTTTCAATTTTCATTCTAGTTTAATATAAATTCAATTCAAAATATCGAGTTTAAATTTCTGTAAAATTAGAAAAATCTTTAATAAAATTTATAACATTGTAACAAGTAATCAATTTCAGTTATTTTCAAAAACATTTAGTAACCTAATGAATACTTGAGTTAATTATAGAGCGAGTTTCCTTTCTTTTTGTTAAATATGCCACAGCAGCATCGTACTAGTCATAAAATTATTATTTCCATTAAAAGAGCATTAAATTTTTACAATAAAAGCCGTTAAAATTCCCTAAACGCAGCTAACATGCCGATAACTATAATATTCGAGCACTTTTAAGTGGCCTTTTACATCAAATACCGGCTATATAATAAAAAAAGCGACTCTCAAACGTTTCAAATACTTTAATCGATCAAAGCGGCATGTTACTAATGTGAGAAACGTACGAACAACTACAGGAATGATCTCGTTTTATTCGTAGAATCTCGTTTCGGTGTACGAAACCTTAATGTGTGGGAACCCTTCAATCTCTCTCACTGCGCTCTTCGCAAACGAATCAAATTTCACGTGCAAATCTTTGTTACCGGACTCGGACGGGCGTTTTGAATAAATAACAAAGTAATTAAGGTTGACGCCGATGCAGAATAGATGTCATAGACCACGAAGGGAGCGAGCTTACAGGTAGGACAAAGATAGAATCTAACATCCCCGAAAACGTTTATACGGTTGTCCGAGTTGAATTAGCGTTCCGAGGGATCGTCAAGTTGAAATAGGGGGGTTTCGCGATCTTCGCATGCACGCTGAGTATATACAGCGACCAAAATAGAGGAGATAACACAAGAAGAACTAGTTGTTGTTTGCGCGTCTATGTAAAGACCTCTTTTGATCTTGCTATTGTGTTGGTAAGGTGTTAAACGTACACCTGAAAACACTCGAAAGCGATTAAGTTCTATTCGTAAGAATCAAGGGTGCGCTCGAAACCCTTTCTATTTTGCGAATAGCATAGAAACTTGCTAGGAACTAGTCTGTTTCTGGGGAAAACACGAACCAAAACAATTTTGATTACCCAAACTCAAAACAACACACTTGTATGTGAGATTGTTATCTTTGCCTTTATACTTAACAATAGGTCAATTGACAAATTATGACGGTTTTAGGCAGTACGTTTAAGTGTTCTGATTGGCAGATTTATGAATTTATTTTTTTTGTGTATAATTACACTGTGTAAATCCGTTGTGAGGACAGGCTATACCCCTTCTTAAGTAGCTCATTTTTCTTGTTTGTTAATACATCAAGTTATGTATAAGAATTAGTTTTATCACCTAACTGGCAATGTGCCCAATCATTTGATAATAAAGATCAATATAGTTTGCTGAAGACATAAGCAACCCAAAGTGACTGCAAACGGGATATAACTATAAAGTAAAAAAAAGCACATGATCCTTGGTTCGCAGTTTCGGAAAATATATTACGAATATGCGACTGTTAGTTTAGGGAGCAATCAAAAGCTAACTATCAGATCTCTGACCACTATCTTAATTAGCAATCTGTTGTCGTTAGTCTGGTAAGATGTAAGTTCAAAGGTGATGATTTTGTATATGGAACAACAGCATTTTCTAACTTAAAACAAGATTATCCTGCGAAGTAGTAGTAGTAAAACTTTATTCATAAAGAAGATGACAAATAATGCAAATGTTGTTTCCTAAATCTAAATATTCTTAACATACGTAGAACAAAAACATACATAAAACAAAACCAGCTAAACAAACTAGTAGATTCTTTAGCTTCTTTGTCCATCGCATTATATAATTTTAGTCCCTTATGATACAGATTGTTCTGTGAAGATGATTTCTTAGCCAATGGTAACCTAAACGTATCTGCATTTCTACAATCTATCATAAATGTCTTTGGTATAAACAATAAATTTACTCATACATACCGGCACTATATTGTGTACAATTTTATAAATACTAACTACTACTATACTAAACCGCTGCAATATCTCCAGTATCAGCAGTATTCGAGTATAGCGATTACAGCCCAAAATTATTTGCGTTGCCTTATTTTGCAGTTTTTCTAATCTACTTAAGTCACCGTCATTCGCTAGAAACAAAACCGTAGAGTATTCAAAATGCGAAGCGATAATAGTGTTATAGTATACCATAATTCTAGCCTATAAACTTAATTTACTACTTATTCTCCCTAAGAAACCTAGAGTCTATGTAATTTTTAAATGCGAGCTTCCAGTCAATAATACCACCAAGATACTTTATTTCAGAAATCAGTTCAATTACTGCATTATCAATTACAATGTCCCTCATCTGGAGAACCTACAGGTCTACCATTAATAATCATCGCTTTTGTCTTCAATGTATTTATCTTTAGCTTACCTATTTGAAACCACTGCACAATGACTTTTAGGCTACCATTGATCTTGTTTACGGCAAATAGAATGCCATCATCTGCAACACCTATCGAAGTGTCATCTGCAAAACAAGTTGATCCTACAATCACCACACACATTTCCAATGTCGCTAATATAGAATATAAACAGCTCTGGTGCAAGCACTAATCCTTGCGGCACACCCGCATTGACTGTTCTTGCTTCTGACTCTTGATTCTCATATCTAGTTATTAGACATCTATCTATCAGATAACTTTTTGACCAAGATAGAGCTGTATCCTTTATTCCACACACACTAAGTTTGTTGACCAATCTATTTCTATCATTTCGAAAGCTCTCTTCAAATGAAGAAAGACTACAATAACTTTTTTAGTCTTTTCTATTTATTCCTTCCATTCTGCTATCACCATATTTAGGGAGGTTTCACAAAAATTGCCTTTTCTAAATCCTGATTGAACAGCAGAAAGAATTTCATTCTTTCCCAGAAAAGGTTCAAATTGTTCTTTCGCTATGTGCTCAATAACCTTTTCCAATGCCGGGAATATATTAATTGGCCTCTTCGAGTATAGATAGATAGATAATTTATTGACCACATATGTACATACATAATTGCTTGCATTACAAGAACTCGTGGTAAGTCAAAGGTTAAATATATAAAACATATAAAAATCCAACTAGTCATCACTTAAAACTAACAAAATACATATATGTATATTAAATATAACACACAAAGGCCGCCGGCACTAGAAACGGCACAATAGAGCGTGCCTCACACGTCTCTCATATCACACGTCAAAAACTCATCGACTGAATAAAAACAGTACTTCAACATGAATTCCTTGATTCTGATCTTGAACAAGCTGTAGTGTAAACTCCTCCATTGACTGGGTAATACATTATAAAGATTAACGTTTGTTGTATTTTTGATCGATTTGGTAAGACGCAGTTTTGGTATTCTTAAGTTGTTTGCATATCTAGTGTTATAGCAGTGATTATCAGCTTGAGTCTTATAAGACGTGATATTTTTGTGTATCTCAGAAGAGTATAATAAATATAAAGACATGGCAGAGTCATTACGCCGTATTTACTGAAATAAGATCTACAACTTTCACGAGGCGCCGCGCCCGCCACAATGCGTACCGATCGCTTCTGCAGCCGGAACAACCGCTGTTTCCCCACAGAACAACACCATAGCTCAATTGAGAGTGGATCAAAGCGAAATAAACAGATAGTTGAACGTTTTCAGTTGTTATTCTTTTAATCTGCCGCAAAAGAAAAATGTGAGAGGAAAGCCGCCTACGAACCATCTCAACATGACTAGACCAGCACAATTTGCTGTCCAAAACCACGCCAAGCAGAGCCGCGTCCGGCACGCCTGCCCCCACGTCACTAGCTGTAGAGAAAACAATTTTCTGCGTTTTATTACGATTTAACATTAATCTGTTGGCGCTATACCAACTCTCCGCACGCGTCTCTATCGCACGCACCGTCATCGCCAGGCGCTGCAAATCCCTATCGGAGCTAATGAAGGTCGCATCATCAGCATACATCACCAGACGACCAGGCGCTAAGCAATAGAAAAGGTCATTCACGTAAATTACAAATAATAAAGGGCCCAGCACTGAGCCCTGAGGAACCCCGTGCCGGATCGACACTGATTTTGACCTTTCATTACCCGCCACGACGCTCTGACACCTTTCAGATAAGTACGACTCCAGCAAGGCCAAAGCAGCGCCACGGATTCCATAAAATTCCAATTTTTTGAGAGTGAGATTTTTTGATCTTTCCGAGAATACAAACAACAGATATCGGCCTATAATTTTTAGGTTCCGTAGGATCACCTTTCTTAAAGATAGGTACAACTTTGGAATTTTTAAAAGCACGGGGAAATCTTCCCGTTCTGAAACTCAAATTAATTAAATAAACTAGAGGATCAATTAAAAAATCCCGCGTATTTCTCACAACGTCACTGTTGATACCATAAATATCTGAGCTTTTAGAACAGCTAAGGGTACCGATAGCGTGCGAAACCTCAGTGTTCGTAACCGATAGCAAGCAAAAAGAATTGACAGGTTTCGGTACATATTTCAAGTAATCCAAAGCATCCACATTACTACCAGTTAAGGAGCTTACTAGATTGTCCGCGTATGTCACAAAAAAGTAATTCAATTCATCAACACCTATATCCACCGGATTGACACGAGCCTTACGATTTTCCTCGAAATTTATAATTCTCCAGATATCGCGAGATTTATGGCTGGAGTCTTCAATAAAACTAGCATAAGCGCGCTTTTTAGTAGTCTGGATGGCGTTTCTATACACCTTACGAAAAGCATCGTAGGCGGTCTTGTCCACAGCATCCCCTGTAACTGTGTATACTAATCTCATAGCCTCAACAGTATTTCTCATCTTCCGCAATTCGGCATTAAACCATCGAACAGGATAGTCACTATTACCCCTGATGCGCACCTTTTTTAAAGGAAAATTGGATGTCGATAAGTGTACGGTAGCTGTTAAGTAAAAAATCGGCCACCGAATCAACATCAACGGAATCAAACAATACACCCCACCGTATCTGTCCAAACGACGCTACGTACTGACTCATAGAAGATTCGTCCATAACACGTCTGTAAACGGTGTCAGTATTTATATCACTTATATACTTTTCAAATCTATACTATATCATCATACTATATCACCTATATACTTTTCAAACTGCTGGTACATCCCTCCTCGGAGTTTAAGTACTCGTTACGAGAGGTATTACAGGATTCGGCAGTTGCAAAGATGGCAGATACGAGAGCAACTGGTGAAGTAAAGGCACAGGAAAGGTGATAACACCCTGCAAATGGAGCCTGATAAGGCGTTTTATGGCAAGAAGCATATTGAACGAGTTATCGAATCTATGGCAATTGAAACGTTGATGATTTCGGATAGTTTTTTTAGAAATGGGAAGTTAAAATATTTTTTAAGTATACATATTTCTGGGGAATAATTGGAACAGTTAACAGGGATCGCTGCAATATTACGTTTCCCAATGCCAGAATTAGAAGACGTAAATGACGATAGTGAAACGGACGATTAAATAAAACAATATCTACATATATCAAATATAAATCAATTCTTACTTAATTAATTAATTCCTGTATGATGTTCTAAGCTAATACACCAATAACAGATGCAATTTGAGGAAAAATTGTGAGTGTAGAAGAAACAGAACCTATGTCAATTAGCAGTCACAAATTTTGAGTTTTTTTCTACTTTAAAAGAGGCAAAAATAAGTTTACATCCTCAGCAGACATATTAGGGAATGTAATGAAATGCGATGTTTACATCAGAATTATTAATATTCCACTGCCACTGGAGCGATGAACAACTGCAAAATTACAATCAAATTGTTTTAAACAAAAAACATTTATTTGAAAGGTTATACGGAATGGTTAAAATAAAATGGCGAAAATATTATGTGCCTAATGTATAGAAGTTTTACCATGATTTGCCGCTAAAACGTCTATTCCATTCAAATAAAAGATTGTTACAACATTTCTCATAATTTACAGAAGGATTTATTATTTTCGGAGTTTATTATCTTTATTTCGTCAGAGTATCATTAAAATATCTTAATTCCTAAGTTATTATGTTATTATTGTATACCTACAACTATTAAAGAATTCTGCGCCATCTGTAAATAAAAGTTAAAAATTAAACCGTACTTGCAGCTCGCTATTAAGCTATTGAACTATTGAAGCATTTTCGACAGCCTAACGTAGATGTAATTAGGATATGGCTGTCACCGGTTATGGATATGACGTACTGTAACCGCCCATTACTTGGACTTTTTTACTATAAATAGTACGTATAATGTGATACAGCTTATTAAAGCCAGTTTCTAAAAACGTACCCGTCAAATCTATCTAATTATCTTCATTATCTAATTAGCAAGTTAGATTACGTAATGAGAAATTCGTGAAAAGTAATAAGTAAGGAATATGAAAACAATTTGAATTTTTAGCGTGGAATACATACAGTCAGATAAAGTATTGCACATATATATGTATATGTATATAGCTCATGTTTAAATAATAAAACTTTCAAATAATCATCTTTAACTTCACAATATAACATTTACATTAAGAACATTCTATTTGCAAATGTCGAGTTTTGAACAAGTCGTTATGCTTGTTAAACAGCTGCTACACACATATTTTCTCATATCCTCCAGCCAATATCAAGTGATTGTCCCTGATAATACATTCGTTAGGAACATTAACTTCAAGAAAAATTCTTGCTAATTTCTGGACTTATATATTAATTATAGATTTCTCTGTGCCA
>SMLS01078330.1:0-34738 GCA_004785975.1 Popillia japonica
GTTGTTGTTATTATTTCGTATTGATTTAGCTTATGTTCATGCATCTACAACGTCTACTCTGTTATATACATTTTCACGTTACATAAAACCGTAAATCCGTTAGCACTTTAGATGTAGTTAGGTGCATCTGTAAAATGCTTTAGTTCTCTCACCAGATGGCATGCGTCTTATTATCTTTGCAATAAGATTACATTATAGTTAGCGTATACGACACTAATAAATAGAATGTAGAAAACATGCGGCAGCACTTTTATCGTAACGAATCTACTATTATTTCTGGTAAAAATTCTTACATTTTTATAGAACTGTTTACATGACATTTGACTCCAAGTACATAGAATATAAATTTTATCTTTTGTATTATCGTAGCGATTGTTTATAGCATTTCTTGCATTCCTTTCCTATCTGTTTATTCAAACAAAGGTAGATGAATATTTGATGAGTAGCCTAATCCACTTATTAGACTACAAGTCTTGGCTGGACACCTATGGACATAGATACTTTTCCACTGTTCGGTCACATCATCAATGGCCGAATTTATGTACCATAAACTATCAACTGAAAGGAATAGTTGATTGTATTACACCGCGGATAGACTTTTAATCTGATTGCAGTAATAATAGTGCACTTGCAATAGGTACTGTAAATATTAAATTAAAAAATAAACAAGTGCAAGAAGCCTATCCCAATTCTCTAGAATCTGCAGCAACGATATATACATACATAGGTACAGGAAAGGAAGGTAATTTGGAATAGTGTGGCATTATTAAAACTATTGGCGGCAAATTGTCACAATTTCATCATTCAGTTCGGCATAAAATGTATTGCTGCAAGTCATTTTCAGATATGTATAGGTTAATAATAATAATAATGCAACTATTCTGCATTCTAGAAAGATCTGAGAAGATAAAAAATCACATTCTCGTCTTGAAAGTATGTATTTGCAATGATCTGATATGTAGTAGCCATCAAAATTCCAAATACAGTATGTTAGATTTTACGATTTACAAAGAGCAGCATTTAATGGTGGTTCCTAAAGGAAGAAAACAAAGAGTCAATGCTATCAACGCTTGTTTGCTTAGTTTTACATAGCAAGTAAAGTAGACATAAATGATAACTTATCGTTCCTGTTGGTGGTTTCAAAATTTATTATTAAAATGAAAAATTAATCAAGAAAAACAGAAGTTTAAGGGAAAAATTGAGAATTTAAAGAAGTAAGTAAGTAAAAAAATATGATTCTAGTGCTTTCTGTTGACTATATCTACGGGTGAATGTCTTGAACCCTCACCAGAACAGAGATTGGCAAGTTGCTATAATTTTGTGATATGTTGTGCCGCAAAGCAAAATTATATTATATTTATATTAAATTAGATATAGAAGTCAACTGCACCAGGTCAAGAAAAATTTTCAGAATGCTATCATTTAGTATTTACTTTGTTAAGCAAAAATAAAATGTTGTGCTTTTATATTAACCGGGTTCTAGAGGTTTAAAAATCCAGATCTGGCATCTTAGCAGTCCTGCTACATCGACATTTCATATACGCTATCCTCGTCGGCTATTCGTTGGTTTTTCGAAATTTAATATGCAATGCATGACTAGAAATTTTGTAAACAAAGTGCATTACAGTCTTTTCAGTTGTATGGAATTATCACAAAATAAGTTAATAAAAAATCAAATGGAATTTAATTTCTTAAGAAATGGGATTTAGTATGCCCCAAACCAGTTACCGCAATTGCTCAATATGACCTCCATTTTGTAGTAAAACTACCAAACTTTTCTACAAATTGTACATAGTATTCTGTAAAATTTCTGGTTGAATTGCACTAATCTGCAGTAATCTGAACTTCGCCACATATGTATTATTTTTTTGGAATTTATTGTAATTAGAATAGAATAGAATAGAACTTTATTTTAATTTATGATATCCAACGAAATAAAAGACTATTATTATTATTATTTGTTTCGTAATATTGTCTTGTTCCGTTATTGGTCGTCGTCTAAGCACAACATTTTCTAAACAACCCCACAGCCAGTAATTCCCTGGGTTAAAATCAGGGGATCCTCGTGGCCATGAATTTGCGAAATGTCTGCTTAACACACGATTTTCAAAAACGTTGGTTAACTTTTCCTTGAATCGTCAAAAACTCTGTGGGGGTGCTCCATCTTGGATTCAATTCCATTGTATTCGTTTTGCAGCTGTGGAAGAACATATACTTTACAAGTATCGTTCACCGTTTACAGTTACAGATACGGCTTCGCAATTCTGCATGTTCTTGGTAAAAATACTGACCAATGATAAAATCAGCTGTAAACCCGCACCAAACGGTAACTTTCGTGTCATGAAAACCATCTTGAACGATTTCTCGTGGATTTGTTGCGGGCCAGATTCTACAGTTTTGAGTATTGATTTCACCATTCAGAGCAAATTCTGTGTGCTTTACTGTTTTCGATGTTTTCACATAATATTTTTACTATTTAGTGGCCGCAATTTTAGAGTTAAGTTCTTTGTAGTAGGTGCAGTTACGCTAGTTACGTCACAAAATTCATCCAATAGTAATAATTGTCTGCTACATAAATTTCTAAAATAATTTGCTAACAATTGTTAGTGATACTAAAGCTACGATCTAAGAAAAAAATCGAAGCATGTTGATTTGTCCGTTGGCGCCGAAAACAGGTATGTATATGTCACAATCGAAACACCTGAATTACTATAGATACGAATCCGACACCAAACAACTACTTGAATAACAGCACATAATCCTCACGTACACGCATAAGCAGAGCCATCTTCTTTTGTATGCATGTGCGAAAAACTACCCGCTACCCCTTACGATAGAAATTCTACGCTAGATTAAGACCGGCACACAGATCTTTTCTTCACCGCGAGGAACGATTGATGGTATGAGTATGCCAGTGAGTCGATGCGTGAATTCAGATGAGCCCGAGAGGGTTGGGTTGCCAAAATTTAATAGACGATGACCGGTACTGGCCGGGTCATATTTGCATAACCGTGCGAACTTTGCTTTCTTTCTATTCGTATCCGATTTCTATAGAGAATGAACTCCGAAGAAAGGCAAAAAAAAAAAGTCAAAGTGCAATAACCTCGATTTTGCGAATGCATGTTGCGAATAGATGCGCGCAACCCTACTGGGATGATAGTAATTGAATATCGCAAACCGTTCTCATTGATAATTTGCATATCTACGTGTACTGAATCTAGTTGCCTTACTAAAAAAAGAAACCTCACGTATATACTATGCGAAAGTTATTTGTTGTTTTTTTTATGTTCTCTGCAGTTTAGCATTTAAAATTCTATGAGCTTTATTGCCTGTAGAGCCTGATGTAAGAAAGACCATAATGTAAAATATTGGAAGGGAATTCATTTCACTAATAACTCAAATATGAATTACAAATTGTAAATGCGTGTTTAACATTCATTTGCTGTGTCTTTTAACTCTTTGAATTTATTACCAACATATCTGTATCTTCTACTTAGTAAAGGCTACTGTATTGCTCCATGTATATCTTTTATTTTAAGATAAACCACAATTACACATTAAACAACAACGCACCTTTCTTTGATCAGTAGTAATTTCCCTTATACCTCCGAGTTCCGGTACCCACATTTGTGTATCTGCAGTCCGTTGGACCAGGGCTGGAAACTGCTTCTAAAGGTTTTAATGGCGCTTAACTGTTCAAAAAAATGTACATATATGTATACGTGAACCCTACTAGCGCCCTTTTAAATATTTCCGAACATATTCATCAATGGTACATATTTCTGCATGAGAGATAGTTGAGTTTGTGCCTAGCGTGGTTGAGATCGCACAATGCCCTACCAAGTTTTCTTATTTGAAGACTTGTGCAAGCAAGTGAAATCTTGTGGGATATTTAGTACTAACAATAAGTTGGTTCGAATTCCACCTGTAATGTCCTCGCAAGCAAGCCACTGTAGTTTTTGGAGTAAGACTTTTTTGTTTTCTTTGATTCTGGGCGCCATACTAGTGACACACACGTGCACAGAATCATCTTAAGCTTAAACAGTCAAGTTTTTGCACAAAGGCAGCGATAAGTTTGTATCGCTCGTATGACGATGTGTTTTGGAGATAGGTGGCCCAGGTATGTTTTGGACTTAAAGATACCCAGACATTTCAGTTCAAGAAAGAAGTCAGGGTGCTTCTCTGCCAGTGTGGGTATCAGCTATTTAGTGTGAATTGATATTCGTTATTGTGCCAGCACTGTTACCTCATTAAATCCAGATCAGATTTATAGAAACACTAAAGAGAATAAAACTAGCCTAGTTCCATAATATGAATAAAGTAGTAGATAATAGGAAAATAACTTGACACTATTACATCTTATAACGCTTGCACGTGAAAATTGTTCACAATTGGCTTTGCAATTTTCTGGGAAACCCTTTCTGTTGTTTTGTTGCGTTCAGTTTTCCATACGTTGACGAGCATTATTCATAACTGCTTCAGAACGAACAGGTCTAGCTGTATGCAATAGAGGTGGGCAGTCCGACTCACTTTAGTGATTCGATTCACCAACTCCCAATCATCTAACTGATTCGGTTCAATGAATCATTTGAATCAATTGAATCATTTAATATCATGTCACATTTAGATTCGCCCGTTTAACTATTGATTATTTGAAATATATTTTATTTTAACAACGAATTACCTAAATTTGTATTATATTCAAAAAATATAATTGATGAATTTAAAATAAAACACCAGAAAATAGTAATTCTGTTTTACTAAATCAATATCTTTGTTGTTATGCTGTAAATAAGCAACGGTTAATTTCGTCTCGTTGAAATAAAAGACTTTCATAATGAGTGCTCGTAATAAACGTGCTCGTAATTTTGATATCGGGTTGCCGGGTTAATTTTTTTCCGAAATTCAAAAATAAATGCAAAATTGCACAAATTTTATTTTTAAATCACAATTTAGAATAATATGTTTTATTTATTATATTATACCTAGTTATACTTTTTTATACAGAGAATTATTAGGTAAATTTTATTCACAGAACATTTATATTTTTTATTACTTTATAGAGAATCGAATTTTTATTTTAATATTAACTATTTACAAAATAGATTACTTTAGTTTCATTTCTTTTTAGGAAATATTTTAACTATATAATATATATATATTTATTTACAGATATCTACATTTACCTAATAAAATACAATGAACAGTTATTTTAAAATATTATGTACATTATTTCTTCATCAGTAAAGGACACAAATGAAAAATATAACAATATAACTATGTATATAGTAGACATTTAAATATATAGGTATCTATATAAAAAAGTACCTACAAATTAAAAACAATTTCAATATTTATAAAAAGTTAGAGTGCCATATCATAGCTCCGAACTATTCAAATACATTACAATAATTATGTTCGAATTTCCATAAACATGGTTGACATTACATGTTAATAAGTAGCTACTATGTAAAAGGAGTCGCAGCTCGTATCTTTGTATAGAATTCTATTGATTCAAATGAAAGAAAGAACTGAATCCATTGATGAAATCATATAATGACTCTGAAACGAATGAAACGATGTTCCGACTCGGAAACTCGACTGAATTGACTCGTTCAATTTTGGTGAATCGGTTCAATTGCATCAGCAGTAAGAGTCGGCTCACTGAATCAAATCGTTCATGAACGACACAGCTCTAGTATGCAACTTTTAATTCCCAGCACCAGTCTCATCAAATACTACACATAATCGGAAAGTTCTGTATAAAATCATCCAAAAAGAGGCTTTCTTAATCATGTACGTTTTTGCAGGGCATTGCAAACTACATATCTTTGAATTTCTAATGTTATTGGTTATTCAAACTTTCTTTTAACACTAACATATTAATTGATGGTAGTTAATGGCACTGTCAAAATAATTTTAAAAACTGTTGAGTTATAATACTTAAATGCTATCTTAAACATATTAATTTCCAAATATCAGGATTATAAATTGATCAATACACTGAAACAAATAACTGTCACTATATCCGTGAAAATCGAACCAAGGAGTTTACTTTTTGAAGTGGGTTGTAAAAAAATGAAATAAAATTACACATTGAGTTTTTTTGGCATCGTCATGTGTTAATTAAATATGCTGCGTATGGTATATACATAAGTATGTAGTAAGGTCTTTGTCACCATTGTAAGATTGTGTTACACATTAGTAGAACAAGCAGCGGTTTGTTTACGGTCTTCCTTTTCTATTTCATGTTTCTTTACACACGAAATACGAAGCTTTTCCAACGGACCTAGTAGCAATTTAATCGCTCGCACTAAGAACGCGTATTAAGTTAATGCACACGCAAAAAATTCGGCCACACTGTATTTGCATCGCTTTATTAAAGAGCTTTGCGCGTTCTATTCTTCCTTTGTCACTGTCCTCTCCGGTTACCTCCTCCTTTGCATTCATACGAGGAGATAGTCTTTGTGAGCTTTCCTTGGACGCAAGATGTAACTATAAGGGTAAGTAAAAGTGCTAAAACTTGTTTTGCAAGGCGAGTACAATTTACTATGCAAGATTAATACGATCTTTTTGAGAATTGGTGCGCGGATATATTGATATAGGTTCATCAGTTACCCTCGAAGAACGTGTTTGTGCAGACAAATTTGAGGAGTTGTTGCTTTATAGGAATATGGTTATATGGTAATTTAAGAAATTGAAAGGTTATGTACGAATATTATTTAATCTCGATCTACGAGTTGATCTTTAAATTATGTAACTACAGACAGAATTTCTAGTCTTCTTACTCGGATCTCGTAAAGATTAAATTTTCGAAGTTAATAACATAATTTTTCAGTAATTAACCTGGGGTTATCATAAAGTAAGGGATATATTTTAAATTATTATACTTTTAACAAATTAAGTTAGTAACAAACAATAAACCTAATCTAATTGCTTAAGGAATGGAATTTAGTATACCCAAAACCAGTTACGGCAATTGTTCAATATGATAATCTTCAATGATGCATTACATATTTGATTAATACAATTACCCCTTACTAATCTCCATTCTGTCTATAACTTTTGTCAGTTTATCACAGAGATAGTAACTGAATTCTTTTGATGTAGAATTTTGGTGAATTTAGTAAGTACCTCTTTATAGAAAATCGATTACGTTTCTGAAATTAAAGAACTAATCGGAATAGTACTACTAGTCTTTAAAAAAGAGACAAGTTTTTCTTTATTCTTCGCGCAGTGCTTTATAACCGAAAATTTGATTTGTACATTTATCAAAAGTCTAAAACGTTGGTACGCTAGTACCTCTTCAATTCATTTTAATCGATTTAGAAGAGACCATAACACATAATAAGGACTTAATTTCTTACACAACACCGAAACAAATCGGCTGTTCAGGGCTGTAATTAACACATAAAACATTATCAAGGCTTTTGGCTTAATTAAAAATCGGCTTATAATGAACCATACCACTTTGAGTACCGTATTAACCATATGCCTCTGTAATAGGTGTCTAGCTTCAAATAGGTTTTTAATTTGCGACAGTCATTAAAATGTTTATAGTAACCCCACCGCGAATGTTGGACTATAGAAACTAAATGAAATGTTATTAAAAATGTTGCTCATAAAATATTATTGAAAATTCAGCTTTAAGTATTTATCTGTTAATTCCGATATACCGTGAAGTCAATAAAACAACCTACTATAAATCAATTTCTGCAGCGTAAGTTGTATTTTCAATTAAGCAAGAATTCTTAGACTTTTTTCCATGGAGGAAGATGCTTGTAAGGAAAATATGTGCTTGGAAATTAATATATTTATAGTTGATCGTGGTATTATCGTCCTAAAATTAGTAGAGCAATATACCTACATTTATATACAAGGTTATCATATGGTAAGAGTTATATTTTAAATTATTATTACTACAACACTACACAACTCCTACAAAATCCTAAACATCTATCCATATAAACTGAAAATACTGTTTGAATTAAAGGAGACAAATTTGGCTACTAGGTACGATTTTTCTTTGCGCGTAATGACTCAGATGTAAATTGAATCCGAATGGTTATCCCGTATTTTATGAACAGATGAGGCACATTTGCACACTCTGAATGGTAGAGTCAATACTCAAAACTGTAGAATCTGGTCTGCAGAAAGACCACAAGAAATCCTTCAAGAAGGTCTTCATGACGAGAAAGGCATCGTTGGAGGCAGTTTTACAGCTGATTGATGAGGAAGTGTAGAATGTAGAAGATGTATCTGTAATTGTAAACGGTGAACGACATTTCCAAATGAGATTATGATGTTTCACAGCTGCAAAAGGAACATCACGGAATTCAAATCATTTTTAGGCAGGATGGAGATCACCTGATCTACAAGATCAACAAGAATTAAACGCTACAACAACTAACAACGGAGCAGTAGTTGTAATTCAACCTGATATGTTACGGAATGCTGTGTACAATTTGGAGGAAAGGTGATCTTATATAACAACAAAATAGAGGTCATATTGAGAATTGCCGTAACTGGTTTTGGGCATACTAAATCCCATTCCTTAAGCAATTAGATTTCGTTTATTTTTTGCTATTGACTCAATTTGTTAAGAAGTTATAATTTAAAATATCTCCCTTACTGAACTATGATAACCGCATAAGTTGTTATATAAAAACAATTCAATTTCTAATTTACATATGAAAGCAAATTTGTATTTGTAACAATGTACTATAAGATTTGGAATTAACGTAAAGTAACGTTTAATGAAACTAAATTATTTTCAATTTATTTTACACTTTTTTATATTTTTCTGATTCTCTATTTTAAAACAGTTAACATTGTAAGTCAGTAATATTGTTATCTTTTACATAGATACTTAAGTTGATTCATACAGGGCATTATAAATCCATATATACGAGTACAGGGCAATCCAAATTAAGTGTTCACCATTGGTAACTTTGTTATTATTAAAGATGCAAGATTGTTTAAATTAGCAAACTTGTAGTACCTTTAACGCTCTTTTAGACGGAAGAATAAAAAAAACAAATGAGCAGCGCGTTTTCGAGTTTTGTATATTATATCATTTTCTGCTAAAACTTCAATTTTTAAACAAAAAATCTTATAAGAATTTTTTTACTGGGATTAAAAATACATGAGTTATAATGAATAAACAAAAACAGTTCAGTCAAGTGCATTTCTATGTATCTATGAAAACAACAATAAGTCTTTCTACCAAACGTCAAATATTAGTACAGCTTTATTATTATATATTATTATTATTATTATTTAAAAATTTACAGACAATGAGAGTGTTTTTGCCAAAACAAGGACAAAAAGGACTTTTATAATAAGCGAGACCACGGAAATAGCATATTGTGAGGCCAACCGTGAGAATTCCATACTAAATATTGTCAATGAATCTGATTTGAGTCACGGTATTGTCCATAGGATTCTGAAGAAACACAAATTCATTCCTTATTCATTCAGTTTTAATGTTTGGTGCAGTTTAATTGGTTCAAGGATTGTTGGTTCTTTCTTGTATGAGAGCACTCTAACTGCTGAAAGATACATAGAATTTTTGACAAATTTTTTGAATAATTTCTTAGACGATCTGGATCTCATAAGTTGACAGAATCTGCATTTTTAGCAGGATGGCGCACCTGCGCACAACTACAGAGGTACTCATCAACTTTTAAATACTATTTTTAACACTTCATGGATAGGAACAAATGATCCTTTCAGTGGCCTCCTCGATCTCCAGATTTAACGCCGCTTGGTTTTTTTTTTATGGGGTTACTTAAAGACCCAGATTTATAAGCAAAGGTACGAAAACATAAATGCCCTAAAGATTGCAGTTAGTGAAAAGATAAACCAAATAGATTGTAGGACCATACTGAAGGCAGTTCGAGAAATTCGGAAGCGTGTACAAAAAAGTATGAACAATAAGGTGGTATTTTTGAACATCTTCTATGAAAAAATCATCATTTCATCATTTTTATTTTCTTTTAATGATAAGTTTATGTGTAAAATAAAGTTTATAAAACTTATTTAGCTGTTTTCATTTATGAATCATAACTTCATTATTTTTAATCCCAGTAAAAAATTCCTTATTATCCAGATAGTTTTTCCACTTGTTAGGTCAATGATAACACGCAATTCTAACAAAAGTCAAATTTATTCCAAAACCTTTACAAAATTTATAATCTGGTTTTCGTAACAACTTCTTCAGTGGAATAAAATTGACATTTATTTGAAATAAAGAATTGAAAATAATTAGAATTGCGTGTTATCATTGACCTAACAAGTGGAAAAACTATCTGGATAATAAGATAAGTTAAAAGGTCATAAAAATACATATATTAAAAAATTCCTTATAAGATTGTTTGTTTAAAAATTAAAGTTCTAGCAGAAAATGATACAATATACAAAGGTTTCCATTTGAAAAAAACATATTTTTCAGCAAAACTCGAAAACGCGTTGCTCATTTGTTTTTTTTTTATTCTTTCGTCTAAAAGAACGTTAAAAGAACACTTAATTTGGATTGCACTGTATATATGTGTATATGTACATATATGCATGTCTTTAAAGTATTGTAGATGATATCATAGCTGTACTTTTTATATGCGACTAAATATGACAAGTTGACCTTCATATAGTTTTTTCGTACACTATTAATACCACTGGCTCTACCATTTTTTTTATCAATGTGTAAACAGTAATATAATATGCCGTTTCCTTATTAAAACTATGTACATATGCATGTATTACATACTTATGCCAAATATGTTTGTTTCTATACGTATTTGTCATCAGACTCTTGGATTTCGATTCAGTCCGATGCAGTCATACATGGTATAATATAACAGATTATAGGTATACTAAAAAGACATTATTAAAAGACATAATTAAACATTAACAACAACAAAAATATTAAATTTTATGTTGGTAGTTATAATATAAATTACTTTTCACACAAATTTCATCACAATTAGAATGTTTTATGGATTACGAGGGGTTCAGGGTTTTAATCGCGTCATAGTAGTGGAAATATGTACAAACCAAAACTAAAAAAAGCCTTAAAAATAAATAAAAGAAAGAAAAGAAATTACAAACTACATGCTATGCGACTAATTTAACCGACTTTTTCAACAGCGAAAAGTGGCTAAGGAAAGTCAGAAGGTCATGATGACTCGAAGTGATATTAATCATATTTTTATTAATTTTACTCCTAACTCCTCCAATCGAAACAATGATTGGGCACAATACTATCAAACTAATACAAAGAACAACATCGGCAATGACTTCATTTTTACGTTGGCAGATGATGAATTAGTAGCTAACGTATTGCATATTTACGTGTTGCTGATTTAAGGCCAAAAGTCAAAAGTTTTCGAGAAAATTCTGAACGTGCACTTAATACATTTTAATAATGGTAATATTTTATCTGTTTATCCATTCTGAGATAGTTGCGAATCAGCTTTGCTGAAGATTATTGATGAATCGGCAAAGGGGCTATCTACTATATTGGTGATGTTGGATTTTACCAAGGCATTTGACACCATTCACCACTAATTTATTTCCGCCATTTTTGTTTTCGCTGGTCTGAACGACGGTGGCTGTAAGCTTTTAGACAGTTTTCTATCTGAAACGACGTACTCACTAAGGAAAGGTCATAATATATCTGAGTCTTTTTGTGCTGATGGGTTCCACAAGAATCCATAATCTCGCTATTACTATTCTCACTCTACACTGGTCATTTATTTGTTCTTTTGCACCGGATAATGTACAACGCAAACTCAATACTATTTCCTATACAGGCTCAGAACATTCTTTATATATTAACTCGAAGAAATTTGCTGTTCCAGTTTTTGGTAACCAACCAACATGCGAGTATTTGCGCTTGGTGTCTTCATTGCATATTGATAATAAACTTCTGCCAGTAGTAAGAGAAGCTCAAAGTCTCGACTTAGTAATTGGTCCGTCTTTCTGTTACCGACATTCAATATCGAAATACATTCAACAAGCTTAATTTGATTTGATTTGAACACTGGATACGGATCAGGATTTTGCGTCATCCCCTTTACTAGGTTTAATAGCCTGTATGGTAAATCTCATTCCGGTAGACCTGCTAGTTGGTTAGTTCGTTCCTCCATTGTTCCAATGCAACACATTCAAACACAATGTGGCAGGCTGTTTCCTCCTCCTCATTGCATAATCTGCCGATAGGTTAAAGATTCCAATTCGATGCAGATATTTCCTTAGACAGCCGTGTCCTGTTAGCAGACTCGTCACTGTTCTAAGCTGTACTCGGATAAGAGCCAGCACATCCGCTGCTGTTGCTGGGATGGCCGCCCCGCCATCCGTTCAACGAGCATACTGTAATCCAAAAATACTGTATCATCATCTACCGCATGATATTAAACTGCTATTGTGTAATAGTTTGGTTCTATATCCTTTACATACTACCCGACTGTGTACGGTCCTCCTAACGCCGACAATGACCAAAAAAGGTGCAGAACGCATATCTGAGGTACGTGTTTAAAAACATACGAATGCACTCTTTATTAAAGACAACATGTGGCAACATGTTATTTATATGAAAATGTGTTTTTCCGCACAGATGTCCACGATATCTTTGGAAAATCAGAGAGTTACAGAAATTCGACTTGTCAATCATACTTTCGAGTCTAAAGATTATCACCTCTAGTGTAGTCGACACATCGAGTTGACACTTGGCCTTTTGACTTTCTTTAGCCAATTTTTACTCCTAAAAAACCCATTCACATTAGTGGCGAAAGGCCAAGTTTGTAGTTTCTTTTCTTTTTTTATATACTTTAAGTATATGTATTTTTATGACCTTTATTTAATTTTATAAAATTTAGCTCTTGACTAGGTTTTTTTGCTATGTTTTTCCCTAGTCCTTGAACAGAATTGTTAGAGCTTGACAAAAAAAGTACATTGATATAAGGATCATTATTCTTATGATTATAAATTTACATTTCAAAATATCTTAAATTGTCCACTATATTATAAACATAATCATATATGTATGTCACTGAATTTCATTGTCTGTGTAGATAATTTTGTTGATAGGCATGGCTAGTTATTTATTTATTATTTGACACGAATTAAACGTCAATTTTATTCCACTGACGAAGTTATAACGAAAACCATATTATATTGTAAAGGTTCTGGAATAAATTTGATCTTTATTCGAATTAGAGTGTTGTAATTGACCTATAAAAGTGGAAAAAATATCAGGAAAATAAGATTTATATATTTTTGTGCTTCGTTTTTTCGTTTGTATATGTTTACAATGCGCGGTCGAAACTTGGAAGCTCTCATAATAGAGACTCGGACTGTAAAAGCCCTAGCTATGATTCATGTTGCTGGTAGATTACACTATTTTCATCAAAATGTCGGTTAGTTAATGAGTTGCGCTCTAATAGCTGAATCTGTTACAATTTACCCAAATACTATCCCGGCTATACTGCCAGGTGGCGCTACTAGAAGAACCATGACAGTCTCTTGTTATACGATATTCCCCTAGTAGTCACAATCTTTTGATCCTAATATTGTGTCTTTTAGCCCAATGGGTTATTTCGGAGAAGTATGCTTTGTAAGTACACACCCACAATGTTAGTTCTGCACTTAATATGCAAAAATATGTTATTGGTCTGCAGCAATATATTGCACTAACGATAATACAATAAATTAAGCAAAATTAAAAGCAGAACAAAACTAACAATGAATGGTGAAAAATAATAAATTAATTATAATTTCTACTAATACCTTATTTGGTAATATCATCATTCATCAAATACCCTTTCTATCTAGAGTATATTTGTTATCGTTAAGCCTAGTCATGCTTCACGCATTATATGGACAAATTAGTATCAATAAAATAGTTTTCACACTCACTTGCCTTTGATATATACTCGATCTTGACTTTTAATGTGCGATAAAAATAGTGCCAAGGGCAAAGTTGCCGCTTCAGCGCACAATATGGAAATGTGTTTCACATATTAACGTCGATTTGGTGTCTGCGGTGCGTGTGATCGTTTAAACAGAAGTGACAAAAATAAATTATTATTTTTAGGTAATTCTAAAAAGAATTACTATATAATTATTATTTACTATTTAATTAAGTAGTTTTGTTATAAAAAAAACAATTATAGACGACTTAAATTCTATAAAAAAAAATAAGTAGTAGTTATTCTAGAGACAAGAAAGATAAGAAAGAGATTAAAATTTCAAGTCTTTCAACAAAAAAAAGATTAAGAAACGTGAATGGGAGGGGGCCACTCGATTTAAGCGAAGAATGGATATATGTAGGCATAGTTTTGGATACCATTGTTGGTATTGAGGCTCAAATTATGAATTGTATTAATATCTAGGAATTGGTGCGTGGTTGTCGATATCGACAAATGATACTGATGGAGTACTACGCTGACTTAATGGTGCCAATGTAAAAAAAACAGCTTTTGGACGCCATAAAACTCTACGAAAGTTACGGCGAGTACACCACACAGTAAAAGTTATTTGAGAAGAAGTACCGCTATACAACGTTAAGAACAAGGATGTAAGAATTTTGGGTATAGCAGTCAGTTAGATAGAAATAAATCGACTTTCTTATCGCTAAGCTTTCGAAATTATTTTATTTCTTCATCAGAGTGACAACTGTACACCATATAGTACAAAGTCAGAGTTAGACAAATCTCATTAACAAGTTACTTACATGACGACGTAAATTGAAAAGGTCCATACATGTTAAAAAGGGCATAAAGCCACCTAATGAGACATCAGAGCACTACACATTATAAGCTTTCCAAGACAAGGCAGTAATTATCAAATCCAGAGTAAAAACATCAAACGGTTAACATTGTGCATAAAATAGAATCCGTGTTACGTGAAAGCATGCCATGGGTCGTCTGTTAGGGAAAACGCCAAATTTGCGCCAAATTTATGGTGAAACAGGTGGTAGTATTTGAAAGAATAGAGTAGTGTTCACACATGGACAAAAATAAAGGTGTGTACTGATGGACAAAGGAACCGTTCATGTATAAGAAAAGTGAAATATTAAAGAATACGAAATATTTTAATAATAATAATAATAATAATAATATGTCTTTATTTGCCACCATCACAACAATATATTTTCTTATATGTATTTGAATATAAACAAATTTAAAATGTAAAATATCATGTATTATATTATTATTAAGGGGGAAAATCGAAATTATGAAAGTAGAGGGTATCGTCATCCAAGTTACCGTGTAAGTGATTCCTAGCCAGACACGAGGAAGAACGTATTTCGACTTGTCCAATAATATTATGAAGGAGTAGAGGCAAACACAGGGAGGGTGAAGTGAGTGTTGGAGATAGCAGGCAATTATAAAAGAAATTCCTAGTCTGTCCTAACATTATCAAAGTCGAAATCATGACCAGTAGTTATTCGAACAGTGTTCCACTAAAGCCGTCTTTTTAGGATTTTTATTTTTGTTAGACAAATCGTTACCATGTTGGCGTAGACGAGTAGACTTGTTATATTGTGACCTCTCATTCAAAAAAATGGTAAAAATTGCAAGAACTCTAGTGGACACTGTTTTTCGAGCAAAAATCTTATCTAACTTTCCTTTGCAATTTTCGGATAAGCTGAAATTGGTCCAAAAGATTGAGATTCCAAGAAATTGCAAAAACATGATTCAAATATCTCACGAAGGCCACTTTATATACTTATATGTACGTACATATATAGGGATGCACGAAGTGTTCGTATAGTGAATTTAAAAGGGGACGAATATCGCTTGGTGATGAAGAACGTGCTAGTAGGCTCTGTTCTTAAGTTATTGTTGGAAACATCGACAGAGTGAAACGTATGATCGACGACGATCCAAGATATTAAGCGATTGAGTGTTGGATTTACAATACTAAATTCAATTTTACATGATTATCTCAGGATGAAAAAAATTGTTACAATCTTCAAAGAGCAGAGCTAGTGAGAATTGCCCGGAAAACGCTAGACATGTTAAACAATAGTGGACCTCGCATTCTATCAAAAAATAGTAAGAGGTGATGAATCTTACATCCCATTTTACGATATTCCTACCCGTCAGAAGAACCGTGTGTAGCCATGAAGCTGTAGCACCAACAACGGTCAATAACAAACAAAGAGCTATCAATTTTGGCCATGTGTGATTTCTGGTTGTTCTTTAACCTACGTAGTCGACATTTGACGACGAATGATGGGATAGATAAAGCAATTTATGTATTTTATGAAAGCTTTTCAAAAGATGACGGAGTTCAAGCTTTCACGTTGTGAAAACTTCAATTATTGCCTGTATGGGAGATACGTTAAAATCGAGTCATTATATGTATGTATTAATTCATTGTATGTATTAATATCAGTGCCAAGAATCCATACTGTGCATGGGAAAAATATATCGCTAAGTATCAATATAACGATTGGTATCGATATCCAAAATTGTCAGTATCGCCCAGTCTTAGTTCTCACTGTTTCATTTATTCAAACTAATGTAATACATATAATCTGACAATTTTAGTTATAAAGTGAATAATCTTTTAGGTCTTCAAGTTATGGCAAATTCAAATACCAATATCTAAATTGCCTCTTTTGAACTTTCTGAAGTCTTTGATATAAACCACCAGTGCTTAGAATCCCCCCAACTACTGCAACATCACCTGATTCATAGTTCAGTTGTAACATTATACATGAAGGCATGAAGAAGCTATTGTTTTAATAAATATTTTGTCGGCACAAGGGTTACTCTCATACATGCATTACTTAGTAAATTGTTTAAACAATTGTTTAAAAAAGATTAAACTTTAAATTACTTAATTACACTAATACGTAAGAGATAGAATCGAGGTGTTTAATAGCAACTGATCAGGAGTTCAGTATCGCGTCTTCATTCCTTTGCATTTATTTTCAAATACGTTAATAACTCTTCTTTACTTAAATCTTCATTCTCGCTGCAGTTATTTCTAGTTTAGTCGTTTTACTACGTGCTTTACCTATAATTACCATTCTTTATACGTGTAAGGTGAATTTCCGCAAGCGAGTCACTTGTTTATTCGCAAAGCAGCATTATGGTAGTTTGCTATGGTAACTTGTGTACATAAAATAGTTGATTGCCCTTATTTTCACAGCTACAGTTATTTCTGCTTGTATAACGTTGGAATGCCGGTTTTCTCTGATTATGGATGCGAATGTAATTAACTATTCCTAGAGTAGTTATTGTCATTTATTTATTTCTGTTTAAGCTAAACCGGTACTACCATTTATTGAAATCTTCACCAAATATACATATGTTGACCTTATTTGCGGCCAGGTAACACTAAGGTATCTAATATGATACTCTTATACTGAGGCTGTAGTGTCTTCCTAACTTGCTTAATTGAGATTGTAACAAACTCTTGTACTTTGCAATAATTCTCAAGACAATTCTTAATTACATAGATTTAAATGAATCTTGACATATCCATAAGAGAGACGTAAGCACATAGAAATATATGAACATATATATATGTACATAGAAGGTGGGAATTTAACTCCTTACGTTTATTGTTCAAGAATTTACAAAGGCATTGGAAAGTATATAAAGATTATATGCTACACGCGATCCAGGAATTAGATACTTCATTGGGAACAGTGAGTGGCAACTTTGTGAGACTTATTCGAAGCGTAGTAAGCAATGATAATCAGCGTTGGTATTCGTTAAACCATATTAATTCATTTTCACTTTGATCACCAGAAATACAAAACACAAAATGTTTCAAATACGATGTTGTTTTATAGGGAGTGTTTTTAAATATATGCGACGAATTTTATGGGCTTTGTATATCTTAAACGGTTGACTTTTAAACTCTGTAGTGGTAGCATCCTTTTAAGAAAGCAAGGGTATACTCCTTCGTTTAACTTCATCGGCGAAAAATATAAATCTATCAAGTAATCTCCAATAATTCCGTTCCATACATTAACAGACAATTCACTTTGATGACAGATTTTCAATTATTCCTACTGGCTTTCTTCGGCTCATGTGCAATTATTACAAAAATGAATAATAGCAAGGCTGGAGAAATTGACCCACATTGGATGTAGAAAACTTGACTTAAAAACTGATAATTTAGTGCGTTTATTTTAGCACTAACCCTATCTTTAGTGCCACCTCAAAATCTTAAGTAGTACACAATAATTGCAATATTTCTTGAATAGACAAACAATAGCCCGACCTCGCTAAGCATCACCTTTTGGAATAAAAGCTTATAGTTGGTGCTGCTATTGAACGATTGGCAGTGTACATTTTTCATCCTCTTGAGAGCCTTTTACGTATGAAATCAGATCCAATCCCTAGAGTATATCTAAATATAACTGAATCTGTATACATACATACGTTCTTAAATGCATATTATATTAACTATACTAACATGCTTACATTTTTTTTGTTAACTCATACCTTTAATGCAACATTTATGTAGGTACATCATTCTCCTACTAATCACATACAGAGTATCATTAGATGCAACATTGAAAACATTCAGACAAGACTTCAATTTGGTATTCCTGACATAAGACATACATATTTGCATACACATGTACATTGTAGAAAACCTATTTGGAAGACTTGTATTTCAAATGGAAAATTGTATCAAATAAAACGTTTTACAGATTTTATATTCTAGTTCTTTTCTTGTGAAAAAAGTTTTTCTAGGTTGATATTGTTGTAGCAAATTATCTCTAAAACAAACAACAAACTGTGATATTAAATATTTACAAAAGAAGTTGGCAACTAGGCCACTGCAATGTCATCTTAACGATCGCTGTTTTCATGATTTTTTATGGCATTTTGAACATAACATCTCTCAAGCAGACTTTTAACATTGAAGTTTTATTGATAGTTGATAATCAAAACGTGAGCATAATAATAAACAGGATTTATTAATCCTCATTCAACTTCATATGGAATAGAATCGTGTTAGTATTTACGACTGAAAAATTATTATTATCTTATGTTGCAAAGGAGTATTAATAGCAGATCTTCGTCGTTTTATTTCCTAGCATGAGTTTAAAGTATTGAAGTGGTAGTCACATAATCAAAAGTAGTAAATGAAATATAATAACTACAACTAGATTAAAATACAAAATTATTTGTTTAGCAATTTGTAAGCGTACACAAAATTTAAGAACATTTCAGTATTTCTTTTGGTAAATCGCTGAAATTCAAAATTTGCTGTTATTTGGCAGTATTTGTATTTTGTATTATTTTATACTCTTACACTAGGTAATCTGGTCAACAACATAGTAATGTATGCCACATAAATACATATTTTGTACATACATCAATATTAATTCACATTGGTGGTTTATACATACACATAACTAAATGAGAAGATACAACAACCACTTGAGAACCTCCATTAGTTTCTTATAACGGCTTTTTAATTAAGGGTATCTAAAAGTATAGGACGAAATAGATAATGTTGATATTTACGTTGGTATTAAGTGCCTCATCTTGAAAGTCTAATCAGTAACAGACATTCACAGATCTAGGATAGTCTACCGTACACCGCGTCTACCATGGTGTACATTTTGTCTCATATTAAACGTGCAAGCATTCTTCCTTGTGGGTGGAGCCTATACATCATCCGAATTTATGTATGTTGTATAGATTTATTTAAATCGATTCCTCTGCGAAAATTTGAATATATAAAGAAACTAAGTAGTTGTATTTATTTTCGTGACACGAAAATAATTATGAGGGTTACCGGGTTTTGACTGCGTCATAGTAGACTAAATATGTACAAATAAAATATACAAATAAAACAAAACACAAGAATATATGCATAGAGATAAAGATGCTACAAACTTGACGTTTCGCCACTAATGAAAGTTGTTTCTTCAAGAATTAAAGATGGATAGGAAAGTAACGGTAACTCGACGAGTTAACTACGTTAGAGGCGAAAACCTGAGAGTGTGGCCAATACGTTCAGTTACTGTGACCTTCTTACTTCCCTTACCTACCTTTCACTCCGGAAGAAACCATTTACATTACTGGCGAATCGTCGACTTTACAATTCTTTTTGCCTTATTTATTTATTCTTGTGTTTTCTTTCATTTTGCTTGAAAATATTTATATTACTATGAAGCGGCTATATCGCGGAAACTGTTGCATAAACCTGAGTGATTTAAAGTTGTTGGTAATACCGCATAAAAATGCATATAATAAGGCATATTCAAGAAATTTTTCGTAATATATTATTCTAATACATTTTGACTAGTGAAAGTAAATTCAAATTGTTATCCAAGTGCATAAATGAATACAAAACTATATTGTTACTATAATAAGAACTCAAACCACTAGAAGGATGGAGATCTAGTTGTCTAAAAAAAAAATTCGAAGGAAAAAAATCGTTTGAAAGTTCGTAAATTAATTCAAAGTTCATAGCTCGAATTATCTATTGATTGTATAGCCCGGTATGTATTTATAAACTTCCAACCAAACACTCTAATTTATCATCGTCTGCGTCTATAATTGATATTGAATGTATTAATGGAGTTTATTTATAGACAATAGATCGTTTTAGGATAGAAAGAAATTGGAAGCGGATATATTATAAAAAATAAATTATTGCTTTTGTCAAGGTCGAGAAACAAACAGAGTAGCAACGATATTAATGATTCGTGGTGTGACCTATAAATATGCATAGGATCATATACAAAATTATACACAAACACAAGCGTAGGTCTGTATGTATGTTACATACTATGTATGTACATATACCGGGTGAGTTTTTTATCTTGAGCCAACGGAATCTATCTAAAACACTGCATCAAATAAAAAAAAAGATTTGTTATAATGCACGGGGGTCACTGAATGGGGCTACCTCTTCCGATCCATCGACGATTGTAGGCTAGATCTAATACTTTTCATGCTACTTTTGAATAATGTGCTGGATAACTGTCATTTTGGAACCACATTGTTTGACATACATCTAAGGGAAGGTCTTCAAGTAACACTAGAAGCTCGTTCTGAAAAAGGTGTCAATATTTTTCACCATTTAAGTTTCCATCGATAAAATATGGACCAATGAGCTTAATGCCAATTATTCCACGCCAAACATTTACGTTCCAAGGATGTTGATGTTCAACTTGGTACAACCAATGTGGATTTTCGATACTCCAGTAATGCATGTTGTGCCGATTTACCGTACCGTGATTTGTGAATGTCGTCTCGTCAGAAAACAATACTCGAGCAAGAGAATTTGGATTAGAGCGCCGTTGAAGCGCTCATTGACAAAATCTCACTCGAATTTGAAAATCATCGCCATGAAGTTCTTGATGCATGGAAACTCTAAATGGATGATATTTCCTACGGTTCAATATTTGACAGATAATGGACTCCGAAATTCCTGATTTATTTCTCGGCTACTAATGTGCGGATTATTATCTGCTGCAGCTAATATCGCGATTTCATTAGTTTCTCCAGCAATTGTTATTCGGTGATTACGTTTTCTTGGGTGTATAGTTCCTTTGCTAGAGAACTGTTGAACCAATCGGTAAAAAGAAGCGCGTGATCGCACCTTGACGGGAAAACGTTGTGAGTAACGATTAACAGCATCATCCATGTTTCTCCACTTTCTCCATAGAGGTAAATCATTTCAATTCTCCCTCGTAATGATATACCCTTTATGACTGTCCAAATATTCAACACTAACTAATTTGTATTGGATTAACAATAAATAACCTAAATGGGGGTCGGACAATCTGTACGTATTCACAGCTTGTCAAGTACTGAATAAAGTACGGTTTTCTATCGTTGAATACTTAGTATTCTAATTACGAATAAATAAAGTAAAGTGTTAGAAAGTGGAAGAGCATATTTCTAACACATTTTCTGAAATGGGTATGATAAAGTAAAGTTCTTCATTGTTGAATTGCGAGTTCGGCACCATTCAGTGAGCCTACATTGTCCCCTACATTGTCATTGTCATTTGCATATTCAACAATCGGCTCTGGTTCTGGTGGTTCGTGTAATCTCGTCAAAGAGCATTACAAGAAAATCTAGTGGAATTGGAGAAACAATCAAACAGAAAGAGCTCAAGAACAGATATGAATAACACAAAAATTAATAAAATCATGTTATCAGATGTTATTGTGTAACATAAACGAAACGTGGCAGTGCACTTAAGTGCTAATACCAGATTGAAGTGTTACTCAGAAAAACGATAATTACTTGGTGTATTACTTACTACATTTTATCAGAGAACGGTTCAATTTTACTAGATCCAATGTAATTGTTATTCATTATTCTCTCCATAGCGATTATATAAGCTCCACCCTTTTAATCGGACTGCCTATGGTTCATTCAATAAAATAAAAACTCAGCTTGTGACGGTTGGATATCTCCAGGAAGAACAATACTAATATCTAACACACCACAACCGCATGTCCTCTTGCAGAATTTCTGAAATTACTCATAAAAAACAGCCACCAAATTAGCTTCCAGAACAGCTTGCAAAGCAAGTTCGTCCCAGAATTGTATGCGAAATTCTTATTTGTAGTTTACTTGTATCAGAGGCTTTAACAAAAAACACAGAAAGAAAATATAAGTAAAGAAATGAGTAATTACTGCAGATGGGGATAATGATGATCGTGACTGTTTATTTTTATTGAATTATTTTCTGATAGTATGCACTCCTGCCAGAATTAACTTCTATGCTAAATAAAATTATTAGAGTGAAATTACTATTTTATTGGTTGATTTTCTATTGTTGATACAATTGTATTTTCTCGTGTGTTGCGGCAAATTTTCTTCAGCAAACGTTTAAAAAAAAACAATAATTCAACAACTGCAACTTTGGCGAATTTTTTCAGCGAAAGTCCATTTATTTATTATTTCTATACCGGTATTACACAAGTGGTTAACCTTAAAAGGCTATTTATTTTAATATTTATTAATATCATGTTACTAGTCCTAATACCAACGCAACATTCTTACTATATGGTGTAATTGCAATGCATAAAGCTTAACTTCTTTTCTATTTTAACATAGTTTAAAACTAGCACTGCGTTTCATCACCTACTGTATAATTAAATACTACGGGTGAGTTACGTGTGTACTTGCCGTCTCTAGACGTTTGGGAAGAATCATCCATCTAAGCAGAAGACCGTTCGCCACATTTACATAATAGCCCAATTCTGACAGATTTAAACATCAAATTTGCCAACAATAGGTGCACGCAAGTACACGTTTTCGGTATACAATGACTACAATAGTTAATAATAGAAAACCAAATGGGGTACAGTCTAGCCCTGGGCTATTAAAGCTAATAATTTTCGCTATTTATGACCTGGACAGCGACGACTAGGCGAGCCGAAAGAGTTAAGAAACGCAGGAGCGAAGTAGTAGAGAATTGGGGAAGGGTGACGTGACGACTTTTTCCCTTTTTTGTTTTCTAATGCAAAGTTAAGTAGTGAAGATGTGTATGCATATACGTGGTTGTCTATTGTAGAGAAGACTATTTGCAAATATGTACCTAGTATCTAGCATGCATAATAGTTTCTATTGTTGCGCAATAAAGCAGGGTTGAATGTATCTACCTTTCTTTGATTTTTGTTCGCAAAAGAGGATTAGATATGTACAACCTTCCCGAATATAAATCCTCTATAAGAAGAAAATGTTGATTGAACAATATAGAATATACTACCGCTATTGTTCGCTTTTACTTATCTATCCTTTTGTCTCTCTTTATTCAGTTGAAATTAAATTGTTTAGTAAGCAGGTTTGTTGCTGGAAACTGGCGTGTGAAACGGTGTAAAATTGCAAATCCTTAAAGAAAGATTGCTCAGGGTAAAATTCAAATATCTGTCAGATTATGTTTGTATTAGTATATTTTGTATGCATGACGATGTTGAGGCTAGTTAGGCCAGGCGAATACAATGGATTTCACTGACTGTGTGGAAGAGATGCACCGAACCTAATAGTAACCGAAGCAATAAATATTATCATTAATTTTTTTCATCATAATCGAAATGGTTGGTAGAAAATACCAAATTGCTTATTATTTCTTGAATTTTAAATAATTCAAGGAACCTAAAAATCTTTTCAATCAAGAAAAATCAGTTCACTACAACAACTTCCTAATACGTGTGAATAAAGCAGACATCTTGGCGACACTTTTGAAGTATGTACCTACACGAACTTAAGTGTGCTTGTTTATTCATTAAATCTTATGCATGCAGCAGATGTGATCTATATTGCTATCAACATACAAATATTGCGATACAAACGTGATGTACGGTTAGTGTTATTTTTAATACTTCTTAATTTATGGTATTGTTTAACGAATGCATTGCTAGTTCTCTGTGTATATTTCGTAACTAACTGTAATATGTATTTGCATAAGTACTCACAACCAATAAGTAGCCTAGCACGATAAATATAATATACTTCTATGTAAGTATGTATAATACGTTCAGAACCATAACGGCTATCAACATATACACGCGTACAACATTAAAATGGAATGAAATATGACTGTGTGGTTTAAAGATAAGTTCAATATATACTATGATCAGTATCTACTGAATTTTCGCTATTTTCATTATTGACACAACTTTCTTTTCCTTGTTGATATATTCTGCAATGCATATACCGGACTTTCAATAAATACCGAAACCCACGTGACCTCTTTTAGATATGCAACCCATTTAACGGTATGGTAATACTTATTTTTCAAAATAAAAATCCTCCAGAAATTTTTATTTGCATATATTGACAATTAAAATTTTACAGGTTAGGTTTACATTGTAAATAATCACAACTAAGCAACGCCTGAACGACACAAACAGAGACGTATAAAAACTGTCAAATCAAATATACATAGACTAGCAACTTAGGTTAGACCGGTTAGATAGCTTAGGGATATTTTTAGTTTTACTAACTTAGTATTTACGTCATCTTACGTCAGAGATCACGTGGATTTCGTTTCTTATTGAAAACCCTTTACATATGTACCATTAAGTAAATATCAACTCGTAAGTACATATGTACTACGTAGTACCATCCGGTATAGATGCAGAAATCTATACCCAGAACATCAAATACTTACCTTACCTTCCTTATTTGTCCTAGCCTGTCTCAAATATGTCCACGAATCCCCGCAAAAATTTATCCAAAATGGAAGTCTCCACACTTATTCCACCAGATCCCAAAACTTATACACGATTCCGTATCACCGAATAAGCAAGAGTCAGCTCACTACAAACCACCTTGCAATAAAACTCTATAATCAACTTCCCGCCGAGACGAAGGGCATGTCCAAACGAAGCTTTCATCGAGCGGTCAAGGAGTTTCTGATGCAGCAAACGTTCTACAGTGTAGAAGACTATTTAACATATAAGTTCTAGTCATTTCCTTATTTGGTTTTTTTTGGATATACTTGATAACTAGTCACAGCTACAAATGTTTTATTTTTACACTTTTTTTAAACTGTTGTGTACTTTGTTTTGTTTATACATGGATGTGATGTGACAATGCAACAACTTGCAAATAAATCTATCTATCTATCTATCTATCTATCTATAGATATTTATGTATTTCCGTTTTAATTATATTGTCAGACTTCACTTCCGCGTTTTCTTTATTTTGAGAATTTTTACTAAAGTTTAGCAAGCAAGTGTTAGTACATTCTGCTTTTTCGGACTAACTCTAACTAATATGTAAACTACGTATATTTGCTTAAAAAAATATGTTATATTCCATAGTTATGTGCCCCTAAAATACTTATTTTTGATAAACATTGCAGTAATGCTGTAGCTGAAAAAAGAACAAAGAAAATATAATAAATTTATTTTCTACGACGCCTAAAACGATTTGCAACAAATTTTCTTAGTAGTAGATCAAAGGCTACTCATGTTTAGTGTCAATTTCCTGTTTAAGTGAAAACGTAACCTATGTGTTAACCTGCTATGTTCAACAACAGGTAAATACCCCCCAACATAACAAACTGCTCAGGAAAAAACTATAGGCCGCAACTTGCATGCTTCGATAAATATAACAAATGAAAACTAACACCAAAAGACAGAATTTAGTTAACGTAAACTTGAACTAATAATGAGTATTTCCGCCTCGATCCCGTGTTAAGTGGGCCATGCGTCTGCCCGCCAAAGTCTCAAAACATCTAATGTAGTCTGGATTAACCTACGTCCTTTCTTCTGGCATACTTGGTGGCACTTGTCTGTCTTGTAGTATCCACCTAATATGGTCCCAAACATGCTTTGTTGGATTGGTTACTCCAAAAGCCGTATGCCAACCTCATTCAGGTAATTTTGAACAACGTTGGCAATGTAAGGGCGAGCGCTATCGTGCATAAAATGGAAATTAGGGGCTATGAAAGGTGAAAATGGAACCACATGTGGTTCCTGTCTGCGGTCATAATCTCATTACGAACAATCACTAATTCCGTCTTGGTTCCGAAAGATACACATCCCCAGGTTATAATCGAACCACCTCCGAAATTTGATATTTAGAAAATGAATGACCTAACAGCGTTTTAGGGTTACAAGGAAGATCTTAGTATTCATACGGAATGCTAGTGATAGGGAGTAGGTATATGGTGATTTACTGCATATAAAATACGTATACGGCTAGTATCTGTAGAACAGAGAATGACGGCTCGCGGTTATGAAGACGGAATGCTCTCCTACATTAAGCGGCAGACATCTGGTTTACATGCATAACAACGTATGACCACATGTGGCTCCTGTAATTTGCACCACATACCTGGTCAGTTCACTCTTCAAATATTAATGAGTTCAAGCATATCTAGAGCATTATTTGTCGAAGATGTTAGCGTCAATCGATTCTTCCGGCTAATGATGAAGAGCTAGGCAGGCTTAAGCCAGAATAATCGGCCTTTCCTTCTCGACGAATTCTGCGACTCGTATTGTTATTCTGACACGGGTGGTTCAAGGACGGTATTGCTACTATTTATAGAGTTCCGTTATTTGAACTTGCAAAAATAAATTTCTGAATTTTTTGGAAGAGAAACATACAGGATCAGTTTTTTTTTTCGACATTCAACAACACTTACAGAACTGCATAAAGTTTTGCGTGTAAGATATCTATTCATAATTGGTTCTAGATTTCGAACAACCAATTCACTATCTAATGGTAGTAAGACTTACCATTTCCAAAGTATCCAGGAAGGCGTATTATGAAGGAGTATCATGATAAGAACTCATTTCACTGCCACACTACTTTATTGTAGTACGTAATAGATTAAATATTTAAATAATAAGGCATTAAAAAGCTATTGTAAAATTTATGAAAATCCTAAGTAATGATTATTACGCAACGGTTCGTTATATATTTTTCTGTGAATACCAGAGTAGGTTACTGTAGTGTTCATACTTGCTTTACTAGTATGAGAGTTATCAGGTTTCTGTAGAATTTCTGAAGCAGATGTCAAACATCTATTCTTTCGAAAAATACTATCATTTGTATAGATACAGAGAATTTTTTCGCGTGTCTTTAATCAATAATGTGTGTTATAAATGCACAAAGTAACATAAATTTGCAACGTGTTTTCCAAATCTTCAATCTTGGTATACCCACTCCAAATTTGATCTACAAAATTAGACTCGAACTGATTCACTAATGTAACCAAAACAGAGAATTAAGAGTTCAGTCAAAAAAGGGAACACAACAGCATCCTACAGTTACACCTGTGTAATAGTTCTAAATTTCTTCAGAGTTCAGAACCAAAACAGAACTAAATCAATACTAAAGCAGCTATGACTTGGAGCCAGTATTCCAAGAAGATAAAACTAAGTCGGATCGGACTTAGCCAATCATTTATTAATTACGTTATGGTAGAACGATATTAGGGAGAGATTACTATGAATACCTAGAATTACATATGTAGAGGGGTTGCTGTAATATTTACAACAAAAATGTGAGAAAGGTTTCAACCATTTTCGTATTTCGAGTTTCAATTTTCATTCTAGTTTAATATAAATTCAATTCAAAATATCGAGTTTAAATTTCTGTAAAATTAGAAAAATCTTTAATAAAATTTATAACATTGTAACAAGTAATCAATTTCAGTTATTTTCAAAAACATTTAGTAACCTAATGAATACTTGAGTTAATTATAGAGCGAGTTTCCTTTCTTTTTGTTAAATATGCCACAGCAGCATCGTACTAGTCATAAAATTATTATTTCCATTAAAAGAGCATTAAATTTTTACAATAAAAGCCGTTAAAATTCCCTAAACGCAGCTAACATGCCGATAACTATAATATTCGAGCACTTTTAAGTGGCCTTTTACATCAAATACCGGCTATATAATAAAAAAAGCGACTCTCAAACGTTTCAAATACTTTAATCGATCAAAGCGGCATGTTACTAATGTGAGAAACGTACGAACAACTACAGGAATGATCTCGTTTTATTCGTAGAATCTCGTTTCGGTGTACGAAACCTTAATGTGTGGGAACCCTTCAATCTCTCTCACTGCGCTCTTCGCAAACGAATCAAATTTCACGTGCAAATCTTTGTTACCGGACTCGGACGGGCGTTTTGAATAAATAACAAAGTAATTAAGGTTGACGCCGATGCAGAATAGATGTCATAGACCACGAAGGGAGCGAGCTTACAGGTAGGACAAAGATAGAATCTAACATCCCCGAAAACGTTTATACGGTTGTCCGAGTTGAATTAGCGTTCCGAGGGATCGTCAAGTTGAAATAGGGGGGTTTCGCGATCTTCGCATGCACGCTGAGTATATACAGCGACCAAAATAGAGGAGATAACACAAGAAGAACTAGTTGTTGTTTGCGCGTCTATGTAAAGACCTCTTTTGATCTTGCTATTGTGTTGGTAAGGTGTTAAACGTACACCTGAAAACACTCGAAAGCGATTAAGTTCTATTCGTAAGAATCAAGGGTGCGCTCGAAACCCTTTCTATTTTGCGAATAGCATAGAAACTTGCTAGGAACTAGTCTGTTTCTGGGGAAAACACGAACCAAAACAATTTTGATTACCCAAACTCAAAACAACACACTTGTATGTGAGATTGTTATCTTTGCCTTTATACTTAACAATAGGTCAATTGACAAATTATGACGGTTTTAGGCAGTACGTTTAAGTGTTCTGATTGGCAGATTTATGAATTTATTTTTTTTGTGTATAATTGTATTACACTGTGTAAATCCGTTGTGAGGACAGGCTATACCCCTTCTTAAGTAGCTCATTTTTCTTGTTTGTTAATACATCAAGTTATGTATAAGAATTAGTTTTATCACCTAACTGGCAATGTGCCCAATCATTTGATAATAAAGATCAATATAGTTTGCTGAAGACATAAGCAACCCAAAGTGACTGCAAACGGGATATAACTATAAAGTAAAAAAAACACATGATCCTTGGTTCGCAGTTTCGGAAAATATATTACGAATATGCGACTGTTAGTTTAGGGAGCAATCAAAAGCTAACTATCAGATCTCTGACCACTATCTTAATTAGCAATCTGTTGTCGTTAGTCTGGTAAGATGTAAGTTCAAAGGTGATGATTTTGTATATGGAACAACAGCATTTTCTAACTTAAAACAAGATTATCCTGCGAAGTAGTAGTAGTAAAACTTTATTCATAAAGAAGATGACAAATAATGCAAATGTTGTTTCCTAAATCTAAATATTCTTAACATACGTAGAACAAAAACATACATAAAACAAAACCAGCTAAACAAACTAGTAGATTCTTTAGCTTCTTTGTCCATCGCATTATATAATTTTAGTCCCTTATGATACAGATTGTTCTGTGAAGATGATTTCTTAGCCAATGGTAACCTAAACGTATCTGCATTTCTACAATCTATCATAAATGTCTTTGGTATAAACAATAAATTTACTCATACATACCGGCACTATATTGTGTACAATTTTATAAATACTAACTACTACTATACTAAACCGCTGCAATATCTCCAGTATCAGCAGTATTCGAGTATAGCGATTACAGCCCAAAATTATTTGCATTGCCTTATTTTGCAGTTTTTCTAATCTACTTAAGTCACCGTCATTCGCTAGAAACAAAACCGTAGAGTATTCAAAATGCGAAGCGATAATAGTGTTATAGTATACCATAATTCTAGCCTATAAACTTAATTTACTACTTATTCTCCCTAAGAAACCTAGAGTCTATGTAATTTTTAAATGCGAGCTTCCAGTCAATAATACCACCAAGATACTTTATTTCAGAAATCAGTTCAATTACTGCATTATCAATTACAATGTCCCTCATCTGGAGAACCTACAGGTCTACCATTAATAATCATCGCTTTTGTCTTCAATGTATTTATCTTTAGCTTACCTATTTGAAACCACTGCACAATGACTTTTAGGCTACCATTGATCTTGTTTACGGCAAATAGAATGCCATCATCTGCAACACCTATCGAAGTGTCATCTGCAAAACAAGTTGATCCTACAATCACCACACACATTTCCAATGTCGCTAATATAGAATATAAACAGCTCTGGTGCAAGCACTAATCCTTGCGGCACACCCGCATTGACTGTTCTTGCTTCTGACTCTTGATTCTCATATCTAGTTATTAGACATCTATCTATCAGATAACTTTTTGACCAAGATAGAGCTGTATCCTTTATTCCACACCCACTAAGTTTGTTGACCAATCTATTTCTATCATTTCGAAAGCTCTCTTCAAATGAAGAAAGACTACAATAACTTTTTTAGTCTTTTCTATTTATTCCTTCCATTCTGCTATCACCATATTTAGGGAGGTTTCACAAAAATTGCCTTTTCTAAATCCTGATTGAACAGCAGAAAGAATTTCATTCTTTCCCAGAAAAGGTTCAAATTGTTCTTTCGCTATGTGCTCAATAACCTTTTCCAATGCCGGGAATATATTAATTGGCCTCTTCGAGTATAGATAGATAGATAATTTATTGACCACATATGTACATACATAATTGCTTGCATTACAAGAACTCGTGGTAAGTCAAAGGTTAAATATATAAAACATATAAAAATCCAACTAGTCATCACTTAAAACTAACAAAATACATATATGTATATTAAATATAACACACAAAGGCCGCCGGCACTAGAAACGGCACAATAGAGCGTGCCTCACACGTCTCTCATATCAAACGTCAAAAACTCATCGACTGAATAAAAACAGTACTTCAACATGAATTCCTTGATTCTGATCTTGAACAAGCTGTAGTGTAAACTCCTCCATTGACTGGGTAATACATTATAAAGATTAACGTTTGTTGTATTTTTGATCGATTTGGTAAGACGCAGTTTTGGTATTCTTAAGTTGTTTGCATATCTAGTGTTATAGCAGTGATTATCAGCTTGAGTCTTATAAGACGTGATATTTTTGTGTATCTCAGAAGAGTATAATAAATATAAAGACATGGCAGAGTCATTACGCCGTATTTACTGAAATAAGATCTACAACTTTCACGAGGCGCCGCGCCCGCCACAATGCGTACCGATCGCTTCTGCAGCCGGAACAACCGCTGTTTCCCCACAGAACAACACCATAGCTCAATTGAGAGTGGATCAAAGCGAAATAAACAGATAGTTGAACGTTTTCAGTTGTTATTCTTTTAATCTGCCGCAAAAGAAAAATGTGAGAGGAAAGCCGCCTACGAACCATCTCAACATGACTAGACCAGCACAATTTGCTGTCCAAAACCACGCCAAGCAGAGCCGCGTCCGGCACGCCTGCCCCCACGTCACTAGCTGTAGAGAAAACAATTTTCTGCGTTTTATCACGATTTAACATTAATCTGTTGGCGCTATACCAACTCTCCGCACGCGTCTCTATCGCACGCACCGTCATCGCCAGGCGCTGCAAATCCCTATCGGAGCTAATGAAGGTCGCATCATCAGCATACATCACCAGACGACCAGGCGCTAAGCAATAGAAAAGGTCATTCACGTAAATTACAAATAATAAAGGGCCCAGCACTGAGCCCTGAGGAACCCCGTGCCGGATCGACACTGATTTTGACCTTTCATTACCCGCCACGACGCTCTGACACCTTTCAGATAAGTACGACTCCAGCAAGGCCAAAGCAGCGCCACGGATTCCATAAAATTCCAATTTTTTGAGAGTGAGATATTTTGATCTTTCCGAGAATACAAACAACAGATATCGGCCTATAATTTTTAGGTTCCGTAGGATCACCTTTCTTAAAGATAGGTACAACTTTGGAATTTTTAAAAGCACGGGGAAATCTTCCCGTTCTGAAACTCAAATTAATTAAATAAACTAGAGGATCAATTAAAAAATCCCGCGTATTTCTCACAACATCACTGTTGATACCATAAATATCTGAGCTTTTAGAACAGCTAAGGGTACCGATAGCGTGCGAAACCTCAGTGTTCGTAACCGATAGCAAGCAAAAAGAATTGACAGGTTTCGGTACATATTTCAAGTAATCCAAAGCATCCACATTACTACCAGTTAAGGAGCTTACTAGATTGTCCGCGTATGTCACAAAAAAGTAATTCAATTCATCAACACCTATATCCACCGGATTGACACGAGCCTTACGATTTTCCTCGAAATTTATAATTCTCCAGATATCGCGAGATTTATGGCTGGAGTCTTCAATAAAACTAGCATAAGCGCGCTTTTTAGTAGTCTGGATGGCGTTTCTATACACCTTACGAAAAGCATCGTAGGCGGTCTTGTCCACAGCATCCCCTGTAACTGTGTATACTAATCTCATAGCCTCAACAGTATTTCTCATCTTCCGCAATTCGGCATTAAACCATCGAACAGGATAGTCACTATTACCCCTGATGCGCACCTTTTTTAAAGGAAAATTGGATGTCGATAAGTGTAGGGTAGCTGTTAAGTAAAAAATCGGCCACCGAATCAACATCAACGGAATCAAACAATACACCCCACCGTATCTGTCCAAACGACGCTACGTACTGACTCATAGAAGATTCGTCCATAACACGTCTGTAAACGGTGTCAGTATTTATATCACTTATATACTTTTCAAATCTATACTATATCATCATACTATATCACCTATATACTTTTCAAACTGCTGGTACATCCCTCCTCGGAGTTTAAGTACTCGTTACGAGAGGTATTACAGGATTCGGCAGTTGCAAAGATGGCAGATACGAGAGCAACTGGTGAAGTAAAGGCACAGGAAAGGTGATAACACCCTGCAAATGGAGCCTGATAAGGCGTTTTATGGCAAGAAGCATATTGAACGAGTTATCGAATCTATGGCAATTGAAACGTTGATGATTTCGGATAGTTTTTTTAGAAATGGGAAGTTAAAATATTTTTTAAGTATACATATTTCTGGGGAATAATTGGAACAGTTAACAGGGATCGCTGCAATATTACGTTTCCCAATGCCAGAATTAGAAGACGTAAATGACGATAGTGAAACGGACGATTAAATAAAACAATATCTACATATATCAAATATAAATCAATTCTTACTTAATTAATTAATTCCTGTATGATGTTCTAAGCTAATACACACAATAACAGATGCAATTTGAGGAAAAATTGTGAGTGTAGAAGAAACAGAACCTATGTCAATTAGCAGTCACAAATTTTGAGTTTTTTTCTACTTTAAAAGAGGCAAAAATAAGTTTACATCCTCAGCAGACATATTAGGGAATGTAATGAAATGCGATGTTTACATCAGAATTATTAATATTCCACTGCCACTGGAGCGATGAACAACTGCAAAATTACAATCAAATTGTTTTAAACAAAAAACATTTATTTGAAAGGTTATACGGAATGGTTAAAATAAAATGGCGAAAATATTATGTGCCTAATGTATAGAAGTTTTACCATGATTTGCCGCTAAAACGTCTATTCCATTCAAATAAAAGATTGTTACAACATATCTCATAATTTACAGAAGGATTTATTATTTTCGGAGTTTATTATCTTTATTTCGTCAGAGTATCATTAAAATATCTTAATTCCTAAGTTATTATGTTATTATTGTACACCTACAACTATTAAAGAATTCTGCGCCATCTGTAAATAAAAGTTAAAAATTAAACAGTACTTGCAGCTCGCTATTAAGCTATTGAACTATTGAAGCATTTTCGACAGCCTAACGTAGATGTAATTAGGATATGGCTGTCACCGGTTATGGATATGACGTACTGTAACCGCCCATTACTTGGACTTTTTTACTATAAATAGTACGTATAATGTGATACAGCTTATTAAAGCCAGTTTCTAAAAACGTACCCGTCAAATCTATCTAATTATCTTCATTATCTAATTAGCAAGTTAGATTACGTAATGAGAAATTCGTGAAAAGTAATAAGTAAGGAATATGAAAACAATTTGAATTTTTAGCGTGGAATACATACAGTCAGATAAAGTATTGCACATATATATGTATATGTATATAGCTCATGTTTAAATAATAAAACTTTCAAATAATCATCTTTAACTTCACAATATAACATTTACATTAAGAACATTCTATTTGCAAATGTCGAGTTTTGAACAAGTCGTTATGCTTGTTAAACAGCTGCTACACACATATTTTCTCATATCCTCCTGCCAATATCAAGTGATTGTCCCTGATAATACATTCGTTAGGAACATTAACTTCAAGAAAAATTGTTGCTAATTTCTGGACTTATATATTAATTATAGATTTCTCTGTGCCA
>SMLS01078331.1:0-11711 GCA_004785975.1 Popillia japonica
TGAGTTTCTAAATGTTTTTCAAAGTTTAGAGATTTACAAAAACAAGTCGTGTGACAACAGTGACAACTAATGCTGTCGATAACATTCGAATGTTCGAATTTCATAGTTCTCCGAATTCGAAATATCGATTTCTTGTTACAAAAGTATTCGAATTTCAAATATCAAATTTGAAACCGAACTTCGAATTTCAAATTGGAAACCGCATTTCAAATTCGAAACCGAATTTCTTACAACGTGTGTGGAGACCGCAGCGTAACACTTTCTATGGTACGTCCAGTTGTTCACTCACTAATCAATAACTTTTTGACGATAAAAGAAACAGATTGTGCGTTAATCCAAAATTTAAAAGTAATATTACGAAGAAGATCTTTTGCGAACGAGGAACAAATAATGGCGACATAAATTTCAGAACATTTGGATCCTGGTTATAAGTCTCTTAATACCGAAGAAGATTATTATAAATTAAATATAATAGATAAACTGAATGAAATTTACAATACTATTCAGAATTCCGAAACAAATCCGGCAACAGAAACACCATCAACAACTTGAATTTTCCCAGAATCCTCAAATAAAATAAATCAATTAAAACACATATAATTGGATTAAAGGTCAAATTTATTCCAGAGCCTTTACTCTTTATTAGGTTTCTTTATTACTACTTCTTCAGTGGAATAAAATTGACATTTAATTTGTGTCAATTAATAAATATCTAACCCATGCCTTTCAACAAAATTATCAACAGACAAAAAAATCAGTGCTATATAGGATTATGTTTACAAAATCGTGGACAATTTAAGATATGTTTGAAATGTAATAAGTGTTTGGTGTCCTGTGGGAGATAGTGAATTAGTGTTGTCTTTGTATTTTCAGTTTGGCAATTATTCTCGTATCGCTTCTTTCAATGTAATTTAATTTCATAAAGCATTATTATTATTAATTTACCATTAATGTTGTTTTTATTTTCTGAACGTTACAGTATTAAAATATGTTTTATTTGAAAAAAATTATATTTTCGAATTGAGCTTTAGTATTAATTTGAATACGATGACACATAAAAATATCTTTCATGTAAATATTAATATAGAGTACGTAATAGATATAATACGAGAGTGTATGCAACTGAACTACATATTACACAAACCGACGTTTTTAACGTAGGCAAGCATGTAGTATATTCACTCGAAAGAGCAAATAAGATTACCGAGTACAATAGAGGTTTTCTATCCTACACCGTGCGGTACTTATTTGTTATCTCCCACTTTAGATAGATTTAGGGTCCTCTAGAAGATATAATTCTTGTCAAGCACGGCTTGCACCTGTCGTTTCTTGTTGTAGTTGTGCGAGTCGAGATTTTTGGCGGCAAAATTGTGAGTAGGTAGTAAAGATTGCTTCTGTTTGTGAATGCCACTGTTGTTCGTACTGTACGGTGGTAGTAGACTTTCAAGGTTGCCTATTAATTAAGAAATTCGACGTCTGCTGTATACCGTGATTAGTAACAGTGTATGTAAGAGTCAATAAATTAAGACCGGTGTATTTAAGAATTGTACACACTTCAACAATAATATTTGAAGTTTTTGCATAAGATATACGTATACGTAGGGTATGACTATTAAACTTATAAGATGTAACAGTTTAATTTTCGCGTACATACATACATACATATATGTAAGTATGTTTAACTACATGCATATATGTATATGTAAATATAATTATTAAAGGTGTAAGTTCGTCAAAATTGTGTTAATTAAATACTCCCTGATTTTCCATTATTGAGAATGCTTTATATGGATTGGTTACTCGTTAAGCATCATGGCTCACACTATATTCTGTTTTTTATTAATAGGAGTAAATTGTAAAATCCGCATCACATTAGGCAAATAAACCTGACAGCTAATTTGGCGGTAAATTAAAATTATGAATTACAATCAAATTACAATGAAATCAAGTACTTCGTTACACTTCCATATTTAAATTAATTTAAATATACAACACATTTATAAAAAAAATAAATGCACAATAATTTTAATATGGATTTTATTATTTGCATTATACATATTTGTAGTACATCAAATATATTAACATAAAAGTTGTATTTCAGAAATTTAAAATTGTTGTACATACTATTATAAATTACAATAGAAAGAAGCACTAGCTGGTCCATCGAACTACAATAATGATGTTTTAAATACATAATTCTACAGTTCTTCAACAGAGTGACTATCACTGTCGCTTGTGTCATCATTTCCAAACGAAATGATAAATGGCTCCACCACATCATCTATTAAGCCTTCTAACTAGCATATTTTGCCTTCATCTTTAATCACATGTTCTACGCATTTTATCGACGTTTCTGAGGTTACATTTGTAATAGCGGTTAACAAAAGGTCTTTCACTTCAGCTAATTTGAAGCTTTTATTTTTTGCAGCTGCTTAAATTTTTATTTGTCCAAACTAATTTAATGGAATTCAATTCAGAATGGTGCGGTGGTAATCTAAGCACAATTTTGTTACTCTGTTTTGCTATTTTGTTCACTGCGTATACATTATAACCTTCTTTGTAATGGTTTATTATTTGCAACAACTCTAGTCGGGCGATGGAGGAATCACACGATATTTGTTTTTGAAGTAACTGTTCTTGCATTTCCGCTTTTGTGTTAAAGTTGTTGGTATTTTTTCCCTTTGTCTGCTATGGTAAGATGCATTATCCACTACAATATCACTATTATCAGGTAATTTCTCCAAAATATTATTGAACCATTCCTCAAAAACATTTGCTTCCATCTCATAGTGGTAATCGACTGTTTTTCGTCCTTCAAATAGTAGTATCCCATCGTCGACAAAACTGTCGAACCAATAAGTAAAATAATTAAACGTCTTCCTTTACTAGCAGGATTTTTGAGACCAGTACTTACACTATCTGTAAATGCTTGTCTGAGTGTTGAAACATTAACATCTACCCACACGTTTGCTCTTGCGTGCCCACAATTCAGCCATGTTTCGTTTAAATAATAGATTGGGCGTTGCTTATTTCTATATACCCTATGTATGATGTCAACAAAAAAGCTGTGAAGACCGTGCAGAGAAGATTCTTAAAGCACTTGTGGTACAGAAGTTTCAATATTTATCCGTGTAGAGGGTTTCCATATGATACTTTGCTTCGAGCCTTCTCCATGCCTTCGTTGGAAACTCGACGTATTGTTTCTAGCTTGTGTTTTCTCCACAAATAATACATTACCAAGTTGACTCGTCCAATCTTCTCAGTAGACTTAATTTCTAAGTACCTCGCAATAACGCACAAAATACTCGCACGTTTTATTTGCCTCTAGCTCACACAAATATACGCTTTAAGTCTCAAATAGCATTTTTGTGTAATTCTTACAATAGATATGGTGACTTTTGTGACATATTTAGTTGTTCCATCAAGAACATACTTGATATTTTCAGTATATGATTTTCAAGTTTCAAATTAGTATATAATTTTCAAGTTTTTTCTAATTTTTATGTTTTTGTCGTGTGTATTTACTAAAAATGTAATATGTTGCATTAGTTCTTACGAGATTTGTAGTAATAACTACTACTCTCTGGCATAGTGCCTCTTTCAGAATCACAGTAATCACGATTTCAATGCGCATTGGAGCAATTGAAACTATTCTTCGTCTTCCTCTACTCCATTTGGCAATCTTCTTACAATGAACCGCGTCTAAAGCGTCTAAAAAGTAAAATGTAGTTAAATTACTCTTAGGATGTTGCAGGAAGCTCTGACTGAGTGATAGAATAAGGTACCTAGGCTAGAGAGAGAAGAGTCCAGAATTTTATTCTCTACAGATTTAGAATCGCCGTATGAAAGTTCTTACGGCAATGTTGAAACAACTGCCGAAAAGAAAACGTTTTTCTAGGTCGCTGATTATATACATATGGCTTCACACTCCATACGGAGTTGCACCGCTCATCTCAGCTTTTACGATTCACTTCTCGTGGTCAATCAGTTCTCATTCGTCAAATGGCTTCTGGCTAAAAGCGTGTGTGACTTCTTTTACATTGGACTGCCTTTCGCTATTTTTCTCTGTTAATTATTGGTAGGAAAGCGCTCTTAGCATCGAGCGGAATGAGATGTTCAATATTCATTAATACACCTCCATATTATAACACGCTTATATTTGCCAAAACGTTCTCTCTACTCCTCTAATGGTATATCTTGTGTCTTTTTTAAAAACATGATCGTTGCCAACGTAACATTCTCTATTGTACATTTTACTCTTCCAGTCGTGAACAGCCAGGTTTAGTAAGTCGTCTTATACCTCCTCTATCCGTGTTCGGTTGGTCTTCCTCTATTTCTATCACTGCCCCCCGCCTTCACTCCACAATTAATTTATTGTGGCCATCGGAGCAGCTCTCCAAACGTATCCCAACCATTCTATACGTTTAGCTTTGATTAATGTCATGATGTTCTGTTGGTTTAATTCGTTAGTTATTTCTTTGTTGTTTCTTATTTTGAATCTTATTATGATGCGGATATTTCTAACACTTCTTTCATTACAAAAACCACCAGAATTAAAGTTGTAAGGAGGACAAGTTTCAATTTTCGACTGTTAGCTCTATAGAGTTTTAACATAATAATGTACTAATTTTGGAACACTAGAATATAGGAAAACAAATCTTTAGCCATAGCTTTCATATCAGCTTATTACTTGGTATGTGTGCCTAACCTTGATTCACCCAGCTATATAAGCATACCGCAGTTATATCAACCACTACTGTAACATTGCATTTCAGTACAATACCTGTTCAACGTTTCTCTGAGCTAAGTAGGTACATATCTCAAAAAATATTTTGTATTCACATCGGAAATACGTTTGTAAACTAAACCAATATATGTATGTATGTACTTACGTATGTAGTCAGATAGACTAGCTGATAGTTGTTCAAACTAAGCCCCCGCGGAATTAATGAATGACACTGAAGATCATGAATTATGCAACTGGTACACAATATTCTTTAATTAGATTCTAATTATGTTTCTAAACGTCACGAAGTTGTTTTCTTCAACAACTATTACTGCAAATGTCTTGCCACTTCTTTCTCATTACCAGATTTTATAACCATCGATAACTAAATGGATAACTTTCCATACAAGAAATCTGGAATGCAGTCTCAAAAAAAAACTAAAAAAGTAAGGAATAGTCCCTAAATGCACTACAGATTGAGAACTACTACGATGTAAGGTGCCACCGCGGCCAAAATAATTAAAATTTCAATACACAAAAGATTCTCATTGATCTCGTGATTGGTTCTCATGTTTCTTGGTATAATCTTAAATTGTTTATCTACCATGAATTTTATAAAATATTATATTTATTTATGTACGAAATAATTATGAAAACTGTTTTCCTTTAATGTTCACGTAATAAAAAGAGAAATAGGAAGAGCATGTACCGTTCCATGTGGTTGCGTCCTTGTGAAACTCTGCGCAGTAGATTTTTCAGATAACACAACCAACGATACTACTAACGGAAAAACAGGAAACCAGGAAGGTGCCGTTACATTAATTTTTTATTTGTAGAGGAGTTCATTCATTCTCATGTTAAATAATTCCACTCTGAATTCTTTTGTTTGACAATGTTTGCAGTTCTACTGTGTGTGAAAAAATTACGTTGTTACATCACGCAGGCCATGTTCATGGTGTGATACAATCGCTACAGTTTCTAGGACAAATTCGAACGACTTTGAGAAATTCGAGGCCCCTATTTGAATACAATAAAAAATAGGTTGAATGCGGGTCAAATACTGTTTCGGTCGTGTAATTTAGGTTTGTGTGTTTTTATGGACACTATTTAGATAAGTCTACGAGCTCGCATAGCTGCCCACAGTGACTTTATAAATATTCAGTATAGTATTGTAATTTCAATTTGGTTTTGAATATTTACATATACTAAAAGGACAAATGCGAATAAATTATCATCATTTCTGTTTATTACACCTTTCACTTCGGTCACGGAATTAAGTGTTTTTCGGCGTTTCTGAAAACATTTTTTCTTTGCAACAGGTGTATAAAGTTACCTAGATACATGAAAGTTGAACCATTAACATTCACATTGACGTAATATAATATCCATCGAATCATATTATGGATAATGCATCATTCATTTGTTTTCGTTTGCATTCAAGTATGCTTCAAGATATGCTGTATTGTTGTAAGCTCAGTTGTAAGCTAGTTCTTAAATACTCACTTTTGAATTCTTTAATATCTCTTAAATTTAGTATTTTTACTTAGAGTGTGTAGGTATATGAATTAATTAACCTACGAGTATAGTTTTCAGATAAATTATATAGGTATACACGGTCCTGCAGCTGAACTCCGGTCTTTGATTGCTCATTTCCTATTTAATTGAAACGTTTCCCTGAAACACTTGGTGAAACTAGACATTAATAAGTATATCTGAAAATTATTTTGCATTATACAGGGTGTTCGAAAAACAATCGGCATAATCACGTATATATTTTTGAAATAGAACATTGTGTATTTTTTGCATTTTTAGAAGTCTATGCGTAAGTACCTATTTTATTTTTTTATTTGATGCGCTTGTTTACTGGGAATTAATATTTTTGTTAGAAAATCGATATTTACATAGCGCAATTAAAAAAATCAGTGCTGCAAGAAATGTGATCTTTACGATGAGATAATTGGGAATTCTTTTATCAAGACCTAGAAGATACTTCAGGCAAAATTTCAAGCCATAGCGATATACAGTGTATATCTAACAAATTTGTTAGATATACAGGGTGTTCAGAATTCGTGATCCAATTTGGGAAACTTTAGTCTGTAGTCTGTAGTAGTTTTTGATAAAAAAGCAAAATTTCAAAATGTATACGAAAGGTATTATTGCAATACATACATACATTATGAGTGCATAAAATGTGAAAACGTGTTTCAGAAAAACGTTTTGCTTAAATAGGAAATGAGCAATCAAAGATCGGAGTTCAGCTGCAGGACCCTGTATACAATATCCAACTCTTGTCAGATACCAGCTTTCTGTTAAGCAGGTAATATGCATACAAGTACAGTTCGTGTAAAGTAATTTTCAATTCTTTATTGTAAAATGAGAAAGCGCAGAGTTATATAAGGAGGTTTTGTGAAAGAAATTGTCGTAAAGATTTAAAATAATTGAATACCTACATATTCGTTCTTTTGGTTTTGTTGTTGTCATTATCGATATTTAAAATACGAGTACTTTCATATTAGTTGAACTATTCCTTGCACATTAGTAAGTAATCTTTTGGCAGGGCGTAATCAGTCTATGGCTTGGACAAAGTATGGTAGGCCGAGTTGAGGCAAAATTTGAGCTTCTAATTTTTGAACTCTCGCGATCTTTCGTAAAATAGTTCCACCCCTGCAGGATATACCTACTTCACCATATGTCTGCGTTGGTTCAAGGATTTTTATACACAGAACCTTGAATAATTGAACGTGTGGGATAGTACAGTTGGAAAGTTTTAGGTCCTTACTTCCTTGAAGAGACCGGTATGAAATATTGGAACTTTTTACAAAATCAACTTACCCTTACTCTAATTACATTCTATTTGGATTTAGAAAAATGCCATTTACATCAGGGGTCAATTCTTTTTTCAACAATATGTAGCCATGACACTACCCTTATTTGGATGCAGTTTTTCCAAACAATTGCATAGGTAGTGAAGTAGGAGAGGGACGATTAGATGAACACCCAAATTGTCAGATTTAACAGTTCTAGATTATTTCTTGCAGGAATACTTAAAATTTAAACCATTTCTCCACAAGGATTTAAATACAAAAATAATATTTCTGCTTATTAAAATTAAAAAGATTGCGACATATAAGAATATCTCAGTGGTATTGCCTATTGTCAACTTGTTAATCGTGCTCCATTCAAACACTTAATTTAGATAAACATTATTAATTTTTTATTTTTACGATAATGTTACATCAAAATTACACCCACCATTCATATTTACGTTGTATGTAAAAAATGTACCCTTTCTAATTTTCCAAACAAATGGGAGTTTACATTAAAAAATAACGACGGCATCATATTGATCCTCCTGGAAGTCATATATTAAAAATGTTGAAACATTAGTTTCTTATGTGTCTGAGGCGAACACGGCCTCTCCATGGAGACTGGCAAAGCCGATCAAGATCGATAAACAAAGAAACAAATGTATGCCCTAGAAGGTATGAACGATGTAACTTATTCCGAAAAAGCTGCGGTCTTGGCTATCTTTTGCCCGAGTTATTTTCCACACACCTAGAAGCGTGCCATCATCAATATTCCAAATCATATAAGCATCTTCTCTCTTAAAATTACCGCCCCATTTTACCCATATCCCGCCTCTCCAATATATGTAGTAGAAGCTACTATCTTAACTAACAAATTTGTTAGAAAATATTGTAACCGTCCAGATTATCCAAGACGGATCAGAATCTCAGAGATTATTATTCACAATACTCTTAAGGATCGATAAGATTGTCTCCGCTGGGATTAATAACAAGGTCGTTAGAATTGTACCCTCAACCTTCCATAATAGAACGTTTTTAGTCCCATAAAAAGGTTGGATAATAAAACCTACCTCAACTTGAATTTTTCAATTCCTTTTTTTAATTTTTATGAGCTACCTTCCTCCAAGACTCCAAAAGTTTAAATGGCAATCTACGCTGATGATAAGGCATCAACATTGTTGTCATCTGTAACACAAGAGAAGAGAAAATAAATATAAACTCGTATACTAGTAAAGATAAGAAATCTACCAATACGTAGGATTCACAAGTTCCATCTAATATTGGTAGTATAGTGGTAATTGTGTTTGACACGTACATACATATTAAGCTAATTACACGTGAATTACTTTTATAAAGAAAGAACCGTAGTTTAGTTCTTAGTATTAAGTTCAAAATTCCGTAAAACTTTATGGAATTGAATATATCCGTTAAAAATAAAGCATTTGCCTGCTATAGTTTCTAGAGGAAAAGTTTAAACCAACGAGGGTTTCACGTACTGTTGTCGACAATCGGTTAGAAACAGTGTAATGATCATAGAAGGAGTGTCTGCATATGAAAAGAAAAAAAAAATTTTGAGGAACAGGTATTCATTAACGATAACATTCTTCGATATTACGTAGAGGTTGCAAAAACATTCCTCTTGAAGCATAATGTTAATTGCGTAACCTCAAATTATATATGTGCTAACTACCATTATTCTACTCTTACTGCAAAAAAATGACGTAAAGTAGAAACGACTACTTGTGGTTCTTCAAGAGCATACCCTTCATATAACGAACCAGGCTATAAGTTGTCGTGTGCATGAAATGGTACTGAGGCTTAATTATGACGCGATTATATAAACTTGAGCACGCTTTTGCAATTACTGTGACTGAATACGAAGAATAGACTGGAATAATTTTTGTTAATATAGTTTCATGCAAGTAAATATAAATTTTAATCGAAAAATATGTATGTATGTATGTACACATGTTGCATACATCCCAGAACGAAATTGATGTGGTTAGCTTGGTCTGTGTTAGAAGGTGGGGGGTTAAATTGTTAAAAAGTATTTATTAATATTTTCGATGTGAGACATTTCGCTTAACGACCACAATTTCAATAATAAAATTAATTTTATTGAACCATAGATAGTATCTAGGTAATAATAAATTTCTTAAAATATCACAATTGGAATCAGATAAATAAAAATATCTCGTAAAGAACACATGATACTAAAATTTAACCATTCGGAAAAAGTTACATAAAGTGTCAGCTTGAAGCCCTAAACAAAGCTGCCAGGCAGTGCCACGTCCTCAATTTCCTCTATTAAGTCTTTGATATACGATAAATATATAGTTTAAAAGTTAACTTTGATATTTGGTAAAAATGTATCCAAATAAAAACTGTCATAAGTCATATAATTTTTGCTCAAATAGGTATATTGTTACTTAATGGATTGACGTACTTTTTCGTAACACCTTGTTGATTTGAAATAAACCTCACAATTGTGTGTGACCATACCTAACGTTGCTAGACACCAAAAATTAGCCAAAAATATAAGAAATTTATAAATTCTTGAGTAACGTGGCGTCTCAGGTGTTCCAATTCGGTTGTTTACCTAATTACATCTTAGCTAGTTCAAAGCACAAAACACAAATTTTGGTAAGATGTTTTCACTTTCAACAAATCTGATGTAACATCTTGTGTGGGTGCTACTTTTCATCCCATAGGTATATTAACGACATAATCTTTTTTTTTATTGATTCAAATTCTTAGTGTAGGTGCAGGATCTCAGCTAGTAATATGTTCAAGAAAATTAAGTTAAATTAGTATTTGAGAATATATAACTTCATAATAACCAATGTTCTTGAGGTTAAGGATTTGGGTGTACTCTTCGATAATAAATTATTTTGTGATAAATATGGTAGTTTTATTGCCGACAAGGTTTTATGCTTCGATTAACGAGGTCACTTAGGAAGTTACCTCAAGTCTCTTAACATGTGGTTTTATAGAACAGAAATAGGATTGAACCGGTTCAAAAAATATTCATTAATTTCCCCGCAAGGAAGTTACACATGATAATGGAGAATGGGGGTGGCGGATGGGTTGCCCACGGAGGGTCTGTTACTTTGCGGTGAGCACTTTCTAAGTTTCATGTAATGCTGTGATGTTTATGTTGTACGTAATAATATGTTGTTTATATTACATACATATATGGTATTATGCACCAGTTGATGAGTCTAAACAAATAAATAAGAATAAATATATAACCAGCATTGAATTTTGAAGAGTTAAAAAGATATTACGTCATTCTAAAACACATATGCACTAATTTCAAATGCCGAAGTATCTATTGCAATTAGATATACTACCCAAAGAAACCTTATGCATTGTGATACATAGCTGTCTCATTTTTTTTCCTATCCTCCAACGGGAAGTACTCGAGATATTTCGATGAATAAAATAATGGTTTAAATCTAGAAGTGAAGGGATTTATTTATGGTCCCTTGGTTCAAGTGCTTTAAAGCTTTTTTTTTGATACGTGGACCCGGAAATTAAACAGAACTGTCTTTTCTTCTTTAAGTTCAAGAACTCTATTCAGCGTCTGTGAGTATCCATCACACTCGTACATATGTATGTAGATAAATATGTACTATGTAATACTACGTATAGCCATTCTTATAAAGGGATTCATTTGTAATAGTATATGCTGTTATATATTATATACCCACACAAGAAAGTACTTAGATAATACGTTTACGTCAGAGTATGTGTGAAAAATACGCGCTCGTATTTTTTCAGTTGTAGTTTTTACTTAAAATTACGGCATGAATATAAGTATGTAAGTCAAAACAAAAAAAGAGATTAATTCCGTGTTTTTATATGTAGTACGCAGTTCGATGACACAGATAGAAAGAATTATTATTACACAATTAGAGTTAAATTATACACGAGATAGATATTGTAATATACACAGACGGCCTATAAAACAAAGGCTGTGGCTTACTGCTATGTATGTATATTATTTCCATTTCCTCATGTAACTTGAGTCATGTGTGATGTTAAAGATTGTTACAAAAACAACATCAACATCTAAAAGTAGTACCGGGAAATCTTCCGTAGAAATCGTTGTTATGTAATTACCGTTGCTGTTGTTGTTATTATTTCGTATTGATTTAGCTTATGTTCATGCATCT
>SMLS01078332.1:0-11838 GCA_004785975.1 Popillia japonica
ACAAATTTAGAATAATAAAGTTTGTGTGGATTTTCCACTTAAGTTACATATGCCGTAACATCTGCGTATGATCAGTTGTTATGTATTGGCAGCTTGAATATCTACGTCAATCATATTGCATAATATTTAACATTATGCAATGATTCTGAGACTGAATCCTAAACAACGCATTTTAAATGGTTCACCTTATATCATCTTTGTTTATTTGCTTACGTTTATGTTTTATATTTTAAGCTTGCCGTAACTCATTATGTAATCATAAATAACTAACTCTCTTATCCATACATATCTAATATTTATCAAAGCTCTACTTACTTCATCTTGTTTTTTTTTATAACTTACTGGATTCCACGATATTTCTACATATATTTGTCGCAATGTTAGATCAAATGTTATCTTAACAGATTCGAGTCAAATTTCATAGTAGAGTGTATCTATTACTACACATTAAAAAGTAATATTGTACCGTTATCATACTTGCCAGTTACAGCTGCAGGATTGCATTTCTCTTTGACGTTTTCATTTAAAACTACGTTTGAACAGTTAATTGAAATTTAACCGATAGCATTATGAGTATTTTCGTAATTCTCTAGATATATCTAATTACTACAATTTACAATTAAGTATATAGAGTAACATGCAGTAGTAATATTTCGATAGAATAGAGATTTATTAAAACTCCGAGTTAATGGAGTTGTGATTTTGTATTTGATATAAATTTTTGAAATTATCATTTTAAGGCTAATTAAGCATATGTATTGATACACAGCGCATATTACCAAGAATACTACATAGGTACAACATTCTTTCTAAACGTCTGGCTTGGACTGACATACACTGCTGCAAATAATTGACGAGCACATCCTGTATAATCTGAACACGTGGTTCTAGCGCAATGAAATTTGGTATAAAAATAGTACTAAACTGCTATAACTTACTGTCATGCGGAGAGCGCCGTAAACTTGCTGGGGCGGAATGCATGAATAACCGGAATATCCTCCACGAGCGGCGCGTACCGTCGCTACACAAGGAAGCATGGAGTCAATAAGTCGTCGTATGCCAGTGACAGGGATGGCCAACTATGCCGCCTCAACTCGCGTCCATAGCCGGGAAATCCGTTGAAGTCTCCGACCGATCATATCCCAAATATTTTCGATCGGATTCGGATCCGGAGAACGAACTGGCCATGGAAGTATTTGTATACGATACTCTTTTACAAAGGCTTGTACTACACGTACGAAGTGCGTATCGACGACTCGTCATCGTCTGTTGTACACGGAGCAAACGTGTACGTCTTCCATATGTAACAGCACTCCATAACATAATGCTCTGCTGGCCTTGGATATGGCATGGTTGAACGCACTCTCATCAGACGCTCATAAGGTCGCCGACGAACCAACATTCGCGGGTCACCGACGCCCAGTTCGAATCTTGATTCGTCGAAAAACAAAATATGCCTTCAATCGGCAACCTACCGATGCCTTGCGTTAACCCACTGGTAGCGTGTGCGGCGGTGTCCGGGAGTGAGTGGAAGCCGCTCCAACGCACGGCGCGCTCGCAATCGACCTTCTACCAAACGCCCTCGAACATTTTGCGTAGTGAGTGCGCCCTCCCTTTCTGCTGGCCAAACGGCTCGAAGTTGCCTTGAGAACTACGCACCCGAAATTACAAAAGGGCGCGGTCCTCGGATGCAGAGACAGCACGTGTTCTCATAGAGAGATACACTCACCATGTGCAGCCCCACAAACATTCATCGCTCAAACTTGCTTAAGTAGCGCAATTAATCCGCCATTATGCAGCGAATACAACTACATCCTGGACCTTCACACCACACTAAGAACGGCCGATTTCGCCCGCCCCTACCGGGCTCCATGGTGCCGACATTTTTCACCTATCGGAGCCGCTCAGTAAAAAACGCGACGATAGCAAAAGTTGAAACTCGCTGCATAAACTGGTCTATAGGAAACCTTGATGCTCCGCAAATTTTCTGAATATATCTTCACGCGTTCAGATTGTGTGCTCGTCAATTATTTCCATTATGTATGTGTATTTCGATTATTTCTAAATACTAATTACATCTTTACTTATTTTTACCTCAAGTTCGCATTGACTATTTGTTGAGTCTTCCAATAAGGACTTCCGAACTGTGACAGTTTGTAGCGGCCATATTGTCGAAGCTACATCTGTCAGATTGACTGTGATTTATTCAGTCTGCTTTGTCAAATCACCATGGACGTATATAGCGTTGAACAACACCTCCAAATGATAAAATTGTTTTATCAAAATGGGTGTTCTATTCGGGCAATGTTCCGGCATCGTTGTACCGAAAGGACTATTCGCAGCGTGAAGGATAAATTTGAGGTTACTGATTCAGTACACAAAGAAGCAATACCCCTACGACGACGAAATGCAAGATCTGCCGAAAACATTTGCTTCTGTCCGTGGGAGCGTGCAGGAGAATCTAAGGCAGCCGATTTCGCGTCGCGCATAGCGCTTTCGCATACCAGAACTTGGCGAATTTTGCGTCATGATTTGGGCCTGCGCCCGTATAAAATTCAACTAATACAGGAGCAGAAGATAAGACAACGACGTGTGTTCGCTGATTGTGCCCATCGTCATAGTTGAGACCCATTCCTGGATTATTTTTTGACGTACAAACTAACAAAATTGTTGAATTTGGGACAATACCAATCTGCATGAGATCCAAAATCGTTCAATGGATCCCGGAAAGTCACTGCTCGGTGTGGATTTTGGGCTGGCGGCGTTATCGGTCCATATTTCTTTCAGAACGACGATGGTCAGCCCATCACCGTCAACGGCGAGCGCTAGGCTGTTTGGCCTGAATTAAATAATATGAACATCAATGACATGTGGTTTCAACAAGACGGCGCACGTGTTACAAAGCCCATACACATTGGACACGCAATGCACGAACAATTTGACGGAAGGGTTATGTGAACTGAGGTGATCTGAACTGGCCACCGAGATCGTGCGATTTGACCTCGTTAGACTCTTGTAGGGTTTTCTTAAGTCGCAAGTCTATGCGAATAATCCACACACCACAGCGGCTTTCCAAGCCAACATAACTCAAGGCATCGGTAAAATTCGGCCTGATGTATGCGCCAGAGCCATGGAAAATTGGATATCCCGAATGCGGCCACCCAGCCAATCCCCGGCAGATATTTGCTCGATGTTATATTCCATACATAATGGTATTGATAGGCCTTTCAAACGAATAAAAAATTTCGATGATATCTCACAAAATAGGAAGCTCTTAATGAAACGCCCTATACATAGCAATAAGTGGAATCAAATTTCAATGGCAGTGTGGGTTTTTTAATGCGAGTATCTGGTTTTGTTACGAAAAAAATCAATGTGTGGTAAATATAAATATATATTTTGCAACGATACACACAAAGAAAATCCTCATAACGACATTATTCGAACATCTTTGAGATCTAATCCCATGGTCGCCATGCCAAATTCAAATTTGTAATTTGTGGAATGTTTGCGGGTGTTTTGTGTACATTTTACAGAAAATAAATCCATGTTTCGTAAAAGGTGTGACATGATTTGTCATCATCCTGAAATCGTTTACTGTGCGTGTGTGCGTGTTCATATTAATTGTATTCAATATACAGAACGCTATAATATTCTAAAATTTTATTGGCCCAATTACATTTTGTTCACTACTACCTCAGATTCAATAATTCTATTTGGTAACGTGTTATTTTCAAACCTCATTTTTTTCAAATAGGTGACGATTGAATTTTAGAAAGTGTTCCATATCGTTTTACGAAAAGGAAGAAGACGAGAGATCGGGCGATACAGTTACAACTCTAATGATGAGGGACACGTGTTTACTTACACACATACGTTAATAGTCAATATATTAAGCCACTTGCCAAAGACCGAGAAGGTACCATTTTCGGAGTTTTAGACACACGAACCCCATAGATTAGAATCACCATAAATAGAATAGAATAGAATAAATATGGGTGTTGACATTCTCAAGTATAAAAAAGACACTTAACTGCTATATCTGTATATTATATTTATTAGAGAACTCTTAACAAAATAAACACGTTGACTATGATCTAAACTTGAGTGGCCTTCAGTTCAGATTCCGATCCAAAACCGCTCACAGCAGAACATGTCAAATACAACCGAAAAATTCAGAATATATAATATCTTTTTTACTAAGTTTCTCCTTAATAATTGCTAACGAATCTATATTTTTTCCCTACAAATTGACAATTATTGATACTTTTGAATAAAATGTTTGCAAGAAATAGGTTCTTGATATATTGATTAGTTTGTAATTCAAGAAGATGCAAATTTACATTATTCATCAATGTACTAATATGTCCGTAATGTTATTGATTTATAATAAATATAATTGGTCTTGCTGGCTATTACTGACGTAACAGTAGTTGTACGTAACTTTTAAAATCCAATTACATATACATGATGCATAAGTCCATTATAAATTATATAACACTAGGAAAAGATTTCAATTACACAACTACCTTCATAATCTTTCCTACAATCCCGACAGTACAAGTCAACCTTTCCGGGTTTAAAAATTACTGTGTAGTATGTATAGTCTATATATAAACTGAATACAGTCGTAAATAATTGGAGAAATTATACTCCTGCGTTTAATGTTAAATTCAAATAATATAACAATAATTACAAAATAATAAAAGAAGTTCCAGTTTCGTTTCGCTACAAAGCCAGTGAACAAATGCATTACAATCATATTAGCGCTATTGCTAAGAGTGTGAATATTGTTTTAATAGTGAACGAGAAATTCAGCCTTGATCCACCTACACCGCACCTAGTCGTCGCAGTATGCAGTGTGTAGCAAGTGCATGCACACAATGCAATATGCCGTCGTCGCGGAGTTCTCCGTAGAGTTTCCGCATTTCTCCTCCTAAGCAAACGTTTAGCCCATAGCCTCGAAGAACAAAACGTGAACGGCGGCGTCAAATGCGGACAGACTGCGCTCCTGTTAACATAACGGTCAATGCACTTAGAACGGAGATCTTCTAGTCTAGGATATTAGAAGTGATTTTAATCTGAAATTATGAAAACAATAGAGTGTTTAAAAATACAATTACTGCTTTTAGCAATAATCTTTTATAATACGAATTATTAATTTACGTACGTGATGTACTTATGTACCATCACGGACTTTGGTTATGTCCGGTATCTAGCGGTACAGCCTGTGCTCCTGTCACTATTCCCTTTAAGATAAAACGGACATGGTGACAGGAGCGCAGGCTGTACCGCTAGATACCGGATATAACTAAAGTCCGTGGGTGTACACACTTCCTTACAAGCAGACAATTGGTTTGTGCATATTTTCGATAATTGTCTAGTCATTGCAATTGTTAAACGACCTATTTTTACAAATAACAATTTGAGAAATAACGCTTGCAATGATTGTACTCAGCCAGTTTTGGAATAATATATAGAGCCATTTGGTAATGTTGAATCCACTATATAATTTTACTTAACTAGATATATTCTGTACAATCCGGTGCATATTTATATTATTATTATCATAAAGTAAGGGATATATTTTAAATTATTATAACTTTTTAACAAATCAAGTTAATAACAAAAACGAAATCTGATGGAATGAGATTAAGTATGCCCAAAACCAGTTACGGAAATTGCTCCATATGATCTCCAAGTTGTTGTTATAAGATTACCAACTTTTCCTTCAAACTGTATGCAGCATTCTGTAGCATTTGTTAGTCCTCTACTAAATACTAAACCTTTTAAATAATCCCACAGCCAGTAATTTGCGTAATTAAGATCAGGTGTTCCTGGTTGTTATGACTGCGCAATGTCTACTTAACACACAGTCTCGGAAAACGTTGGTTAACAATACTTTGACTTGTCGGAAAAAATGTGCGAAAGTGCTGCATTGTGCAAAAAAAATTGTTTTTAGATTTCTGGTGCTCGTGTTGTAGCTGTGGAATAACATAATCTCTTACTATTGGTAAATATCGTTAATCGTTTACAGCTATAGATACGGCTTCTCCATTCTGCACTTTCTCGTAGAAATACGGAGCAATGATAAAATCAGCTGTAACACCGCACCAGACGGTGACTCTTGTCATGAAGACCTTTTTAAACGACTTCTTGTGGATTTTCTGCAGAACAGATTCTAGAGTTTCGAGTATTGACTCCACCATTCAGAGGACAATGTGCCTCATATGTCCATAAAATACTATATAGGGATAACCATTTGGGCTTAATACCCATTACTTGCAGAGAAAAATCGTGCCTAGTAGTCCAGTTTGCCGTTAATTGAAACAGCATTTCAGTTTATATGTATAGTTTTAGACTTTTGCGTAAAAATTTTCTAAATCGTGGTATACGGCACTTGCAATCGCTTGTATATCGCATTTACACTGCTGGTTGCTAGTGGGTTACCTATGTCCTGATTTTCATGAAGTACATCTGCAACTTGGACATCACTATTTCTTTTTGCACAAATTGCGGCACGCTTTTATTTGACAGGGCCTCTCTTTCAAGCCCATTATCACGCGAAATTTTTGTAATCCAGCGGTGTAATTTCATAATTCGCATTCATAATAACACTGAGCTAAACCAATTCTTGTTTGTAAATCTATGCCATTACAGTTTTGAGTTGTTCGAACTCTACGATTATTTGAGTTTTAATTTGAAAATAATTTTGTTTGAATAATTTTGTTTTAACATTCGAGTCAACATTTGTAATAATAACGTTTTTGTTTCCCATAGATCCAATAAAATTCCATTTCGCGAGCACTTGGATTTCGCTTGTTTTTTGGTATTACTTTAATTTAACATACATCTACACTAATTTAAAACATATCCCTTACTTTATGATAACCTTGTATATGGAAACGATATTCTATAATATTCATCTTGTCTTCAATAAGTAACATTTTCTCATTAAACAACAGCTGTCACAAATCCTTTTACAATGTATTATTTCATTTTTTGCACATTGTATGTGCATTTACATACATTATGGATGTACTATCTGATCGATGGTTACTATAGTGACAACCATCGCGGTTAGTTGAAAATACAAAAGTATTGTAGTTTTTTCAAATAGTACTCACAATCAGTACACTATGCTTTGTAGTAAAACCAATACCACACCAAGTTGTTATTGTTACCACAAATGCTGTAATGAATATTACAAAATTATAGTTAACTAGTGCTACAAAATTATACTAGAGAAAATGCCACAACATTGTGGTAATAATAATATCACAACAGTATGGATTGTAAGAAAAGAACTAAAATTAACTCCGGATACAGTTTTAATACCATTAAAACTTGTGTTTAGCAGAGTAAATTTGTAATTTTCAGACTAACTATCTGTCTGTAAATTAAAAACCTTTTCAAATGTACGAGAATTGTAGGCAGTTTCGTTTTTTAAATTCTGTGAAAGACGAATAAAATAAAGAATTTGGTCAAGCGACAACGAAGAAACATCTACACAAAAAAATATTGTTTATTCGTTCATTATTGCTCAGTGAACAGCTAGAAATTTCGTGTTTTCAGTTTGATAAGCATTAACTGATCGCCGAGTTATTTATTAGAATGCATCAAATCGGAATCGTGCGCATCCAATTTTGTACTAACAAGAAACGCAACGGGGAAAATAACGAAAGAATAATTGCCCGTCACGTTGGTAACGAGTCCGGTGTACCTTATTTTCTTTAAAGCAAAATTAATTAAGAACTATAATATATTCTTCATTTTTGCGAAAACAATATTGCAAAGATAATTTTCGAAAACTTATTCAAAATTGTTCGTCAACAACTTTGGTGGATTCACTTCTTGCTCATACATTTTTTTTTATTTATTATGATGTTTTCTAGTCTGACGAACATTAGGCAATAAGCGACAAAAAATTATGCAATACATAACACGTAATAATGTTGTATGAATGTATTTATTTATTATAATTTGGCACTTGTTACAATTGTAAATGCAATAGGAAATAGAAAACTGTGATCCATTTGAGATGGTTCAGTAATCATAACTGTTAACATGAAAGGCTTGGTTTTGTAGTGTCGTGACATACAATGTTACCGTAGCCAAAAATTGCACAACACTACATTAAGTTCCGGGGGCTTTGGCTCCGATCGTGGAGGACACTGAACCTCGCAATACCGCATCGAGAAGAGAGACAGACACACGGTCAATGACGGAGAAAGCAGCACAGAGAGTTGCAATTCTTCGGCGTTCTCATAGAAATACATGAAAGTGTTATACATTTTCTTGTATCTACTGATGAATGAGGTTTTTTTGCTACGTTTATTGAGTTCATATGATAATGTTGTATATTATTACAATACAACTATAATTTATTTACAAAATTAGGTTTAACTATAATTACATCTGTACTATACATACATACTACATAGTTGCAGTAGTTTACTGCTTATGGTCAAATTAATCTCTTTAAATATGTATACTCGATCAATATAACTGTTTAAAGTTTAAACTGCCTCAACAGGAATCTCTTAACCGTAGCATATATCGAATCACTTAAATAGGAAAAAAATCGTATTTTGATAACTATCGAAATGGCTACAACTGATTATGGATGTATGTACATACACGATAAGATTTGAAATATCTCATTTTTTACTTTAACATCACTTCGTTATTACTCCAAATATTAAAAAATATTATTAGAGATTATCTTAGAAACGTAGGTTGCCGAAATTTCTAATATATAACTGTAATACAAAACGTTTTCTCTAGAACCATCATCAATTTCAGAATTTTCAATACAAACCTGTCTTTTTATTCCAAATTATTAAAGTGTTTGGGTTGACATATTTATTGATAACTGCCCATATCATAGTTAACCATTTCGTAACGTTCCATTGTATTATTTGCCAGCAGTAGTTAAATAGGTAAAAATACGTAATAATGTGCTTATCTTTATTTGAGATTTTAGTCAAACCTGACCTCGAAAATAATTGTTTCGACAAAATGTTACAAAATCGGGTCAAGTATGACATATAAAAATCTTTGGCACCCGAAGCACTTCAATAATTTGCAATAAAAAGTTCAAGTGTGTACTGAAGATTGTGAAATGGATGATGATCCAGGAAGGACGAAACGTGTTATGCCACACTTAAATGTTAGAAGTTACAGCACACTTATGCTGGATGTTTAAACTGAGTTTATAATATTTTTTTATATTTGAATACTAACTGTATAATAAATAAGAAAATTAAGGTATTTCAAACTTAGTTATACAGGGTGGCCCATTAGTGTGTGGAAGTGAATAACTTACTTAGGATAAATTATATAATTTTTTTTTATCACTTTCACCCAGTACAAAAATCATATCTGTCAAGTCTTCTATCGGAAAATTCATGATTTTGATTGCTTTCTCTTCTTAATAGTTAATACGTGTAGATACTAACTAATCTCTCTGATTTAAAATGTGAAAATGCTAGAAGTAGTATTTTAAACGTCACATTCAGAGTTTACTGTGAATGTGAATATTGTTAAATCATAAACAAAAAATGCAATTTTCTTAAAAACGATCAATTGTAGAGAGGACATTATACAGACATAATTTGAAGGGACAAAATAGTTTTATAAGATGGTATAATAATTTACTGGGTGTTCCATTTAAAAAAATGAAGTTTTTGTTAATTGAAATCTCCTGAATTAATGCTTATCTAAAAAAACAGCCCGAACCCCAAACGAAACTTCTACGCGGTTCAAACATTTCAGCCATCCTTTACCTTCGTACTTACCAAATAAGTTTACTTGCTTATCACTAATAACGTTTACTAAGCAGCATTTATAGCGCACGAATTTTCGTCAAATCTTAATATTTTTCGCTTCAACTTGGCAACGTCACAATTTATGGGAAAAGAAAACACAGGGCTAGATGCAGAATTTTACACTGAATTCGATGTTAACAAATATACAGGATGTCCTATTTAAAAAAGCTTACTTTATGTTGTCTCGGTTAGGCTGAACAGCTTGTATATCTCAAAATATTTTAGAAATGTGTATCTGCGCAAATATAACAACTTTTATTTAAAAAAAATATATATAATGTATCCTAAATTATTGCACTTCCACACACTAATGGGCCACCCTGTTTATTGCCAGCACCAGTCAAAATAGTTTCTAGTGGAATTGGGTTCTGTACTTTACTGATTATGAGTCTTGTAGTAGGAGTTTAAATTCGAGGCAGCCGCTGTAGAGTGGAATAGTCATACTGTCTCTTTCAAAGTTTTCTCTCTGAGCAAACATCTTGAATTTCCTGAATGACTAGTTTTTATTTTGAGAGAGCCTACCCATAAAATAATAAAATCATTTCATAAAGGTTGTGTATTTTAAACCATCTTCTTTCTCGAACACTTCTATACATAAATAATATGTGATATTAAGAATTTTGCAGTAGAATAAGCCGTTTGTAAATGAACAAAATAAGTTTGTATTGGTTATTTACGTTCACAGTACCCTAAACAAAACAAGCAAAGTCACTCTGTTAAATGTGTAACTAGTATTGAGAAACTATACGCATGATAAGCGATAACCAAAATACACATTACGTATGCATTGTGTTTATCAGTATCTGTTGTTAAATTATTCCTGCCGTATACATACATAATTTTGAAATGTGTATGGCCTGACCGTAGACAATTGTATTTATGTAAATTATAGGCATTCTTTTTGTGAAAAACTGAGAGTACCTGAAATAGTTAGTTGATTTTTTTATTACTGTTTAGGCGTTAAATAAGAAAAATGTTTTCTCACTTCAGCATTATAAAATATGTAGTATAGGTGCAATACGTATGGGAGTACAAATATTCTCGTCCTGTTTATTTTGTATATGTATGTCTTGAGGATAAAATTCGTATTCCTATAGACGCATAAAAAAAAATCAAAACACGTACAGCTCATACACCTATGGAAAACTCTATGGAACACCCTATACATTGCCCAAGATTCTAAATGATATACAGGAAAATTAAAAGCGAACGAGTGTATATAACTATTAACAATTTGAATATTTTATGGCACCTCATCGTGCTTTGGTTACTGCACGTACTCTTTTGGACGCTCTGTTAATAAGCCTCTTACACAAGCTGACGGTAGTTTTTCTCCATTCTTCAAAAATTATCTCCTTCAGTTCTCTTTTTGGTTTACATTTCTAAATGGATACTTTACTGCTTTAGTGTCGCCCACGAATTTTCTATCGGGGATAAGTCTGGAGACTGACAAGGCCATGGAAGCAGGGAAACATTCTGTAGTATTTTCGTGGTGTAGCAAAGAGCATTTTGTGATAGGTTTTGTTTAGAAATAATTTGCTTTACACATTCAATAACTTCAAGAAAACACCTCTACACTGACACAACTGAATGAAATAAATAAAAAAAGTAGTTTAGCATTAATATCTCTCGAAAGAAATATATATAACGTTATTTATATGTAGGTACATACGTATTTTATTTATCTGAGCCCTTGCCCCCACCTATTCATGGCCAGCTTATGTATTGCAAAGATTGGCAAATTTCCTCTTAAAATGAATATCCTCCTTCAGTTGTGCTAGCTAGATTAGTTCGTAAGGTTCGTAGACTTTCACAAATTATTTTATTTAATTTTTTCTACATATTACAAGTTTTCTTCATTCTAACAGACTTATATTCTTGTTAATAGCTTCCAAAATGTTGTTTGCAATAAAGATACATCGCTGATTATACCACATTACACAACATATATAAAATTATTCATCTAAAACATGAGAAAATACTATACATAATTGCTACAAAGACTGGA
>SMLS01078333.1:0-11855 GCA_004785975.1 Popillia japonica
ACAAATTTAGAATAATAAAGTTTGTGTGGATTTTCCACTTAAGTTACGTATGCCGTAACATCTGCGTATGATCAGTTGTTATGTATTGGCAGCTTGAATATCTACGTCAATCATATTGCATAATATTTAACATTATGCAATGATTCTGAGACTGAATCCTAAACAACGCATTTTAAATGGTTCACCTTATATCATCTTTGTTTATTTGCTTACGTTTATGTTTTATATTTTAAGCTTGCCGTAACTCATTATGTAATCATAAATAACTAACTCTCTTATCCATACATATCTAATATTTATCAAAGCTCTACTTACTTCATCTTGTTTTTTTTTATAACTTACTGGATTCCACGATATTTCTACATATATTTGTCGCAATGTTAGATCAAATGTTATCTTAACAGATTCGAGTCAAATTTCATAGTAGAGTGTATCTATTACTACACATTGAAAAGTAATATTGTACCGTTATCATACTTGCCAGTTACAGCTGCAGGATTGCATTTCTCTTTGACGTTTTCATTTAAAACTGCGTTTGAACAGTTAATTGAAATTTAACCGATAGCATTATGAGTATTTTCGTAATTCTTTAGATATATCTAATTACTACAATTTACAATTAAGTATATAGAGTAACATGCAGTAGTAATATTTCGATAGAATAGAGATTTATTAAAACTCCGAGTTAATGGAGTTGTGATTTTGTATTTGATATAAATTTTTGAAATTATCATTTTAAGGCTAATTAAGCATATGTATTGATACACAGCGCATATTACCAAGGATACTACATAGGTACAACATTCTTTCTAAACGTCTGGCTTGGACTGACATACACTGCTGCAAATAATTGACGAGCACATCCTGTATAATCTGAACACGTGGTTCTAGCGCAATGAAATTTGGTATAAAAATAGTACTAAACTGCTATAACTTACTGTCATGCGGAGAGCGCCGTAAACTTGCTGGGGCGGAATGCATGAATAACCGGAATATCCTCCACGAGCGGCGCGTACCGTCGCTACACAAGGAAGCATGGAGTCAATAAGTCGTCGTATGCCAGTGACAGGGATGGCCAACTATGCCGCCTCAACTCGCGTCCATAGCCGGGAAATCCGTTGAAGTCTCCGACCGATCATATCCCAAATATTTTCGATCGGATTCGGATCCGGAGAACGAACTGGCCATGGAAGTATTTGTATACGATACTCTTTTACAAAGGCTTGTACTACACGTACGAAGTGCGTATCGACGACTCGTCATCGTCTGTTGTACACGGAGCAAACGTGTACGTCTTCCATATGTAACAGCACTCCATAACATAATGCTCTGCTGGCCTTGGATATGGCATGGTTGAACGCACTCTCATCAGACGCTCATAAGGTCGCCGACGAACCAACATTCGCGGGTCACCGACGCCCAGTTCGAATCTTGATTCGTCGAAAAACAAAATATGCCTTCAATCGGCAACCTACCGATGCCTTGCGTTAACCCACTGGTAGCGTGTGCGGCGGTGTCCGGGAGTAAGTGGAAGCCGCTCCAACGCACGGCGCGCTCGCAATCGACCTTCTACCAAACGCCCTCGAACATTTTGCGTAGTGAGTGCGCCCTCCCTTTCTGCTGGCCAAACGGCTCGAAGTTGCCTTGAGAACTACGCACCCGAAATTACAAAAGGGCGCGGTCCTCGGATGCAGAGACAGCACGTGTTCTCATAGAGAGATACACTCACCATGTGCAGCCCCACAAACATTCATCGCTCAAACTTGCTTAAGTAGCGCAATTAATCCGCCATTATGCAGCGAATACAACTACATCCTGGACCTTCACACCACACTAAGAACGGCCGATTTCGCCCGCCCCTACCGGGCTCCATGGTGCCGACATTTTTCACCTATCGGAGCCGCTCAGTAAAAAACGCGACGATAGCAAAAGTTGAAACTCGCTGCATAAACTGGTCTATAGGAAACCTTGATGCTCTGCAAATTTTCTGAATATATCTTCACGCGTTCAGATTGTGTGCTCGTCAATTATTTCCATTATGTATGTGTATTTCGATTATTTCTAAATACTAATTACATCTTTACTTATTTTTACCTCAAGTTCGCATTGACTATTTGTTGAGTCTTCCAATAAGGACTTCCGAACTGTGACAGTTTGTAGCGGCCATATTGTCGAAGCTACATCTGTCAGATTGGCTGTGATTTATTCAGTCTGCTTTGTCAAATCACCATGGACGTATATAGCGTTGAACAACACCTCCAAATGATAAAATTGTTTTATCAAAATGGGTGTTCTATTCGGGCAATGTTCCGGCATCGTTGTACCGAAAGGACTATTCGCAGCGTGAAGAATAAATTTGAGGTTACTGATTCAGTACACAAAGAAGCAATACCCCTACGACGACAAAATGCAAGATCTGCCGAAAACATTTGCTTCTGTCCGTGGGAGCGTGCAGGAGAATCTAAGGCAGCCGATTTCGCGTCGCGCATAGCGCTTTCGCATACCAGAACTTGGCGAATTTTGCGTCATGATTTGGGCCTGCGCCCGTATAAAATTCAACTAATACAGGAGCAGAAGATAAGACAACGACGTGTGTTCGCTGATTGTGCCCATCCTCATAGTTGAGACCCATTCCTGGATTATTTTTTGACGTACAAACTAACAAAATTGTTGAATTTGGGACAATACCAATCTGCATGAGATCCAAAATCGTTCAATGGATCCCGGAAAGTCACTGCTCGGTGTGGATTTTGGGCTGGCGGCGTTATCGGTCCATATTTCTTTCAGAACGACGATGGTCAGCCCATCACCGTCAACGGCGAGCGCTAGGCTGTTTGGCCTGAATTAAATAATATGAACATCAATGACATGTGGTTTCAACAAGACGGCGCACGTGTTACAAAGCCCATACACATTGGACACGCAATGCACGAACAATTTGACGGAAGGGTTATGTGAACTGAGGTGATCTGAACTGGCCACCGAGATCGTGCGATTTGACCTCGTTAGACTCTTGTAGGGTTTTCTTAAGTCGCAAGTCTATGCGAACAATCCACACACCACAGCGGCTTTCCAAGCCAACATAACTCAAGGCATCGGTAAAATTCGGCCTGATGTATGCGCCAGAGCCATGGAAAATTGGATAGCCCGAATGCGGCCACCCAGCCAATCCCCGGCAGATATTTGCTCGATGTTATCTTCCATACATAATGGTATTGATAGGCCTTTCAAACGAATAAAAAATTTCGATGATATCTCACAAAATAGGAAGCTCTTAATGAAACGCCCTATACATAGCAATAAGTGGAATCAAATTTCAATGGCAGTGTGGGTTTTTTAATGCGATTATCTGGTTTTGTTACGAAAAAAATCAATGTGTGGTAAATATAAATATCTATTTTGCAACGATACACACAAAGAAAATCCTCATAACGACATTATTCGAACATCTTTGAGATCTAATCCCATGGTCGCCATGCCAAATTCAAATTTGTAATTTGTGGAATGTTTGCGGGTGTTTTGTGTACATTTTACAGAAAATAAATCCATGTTTCGTAAAAGGTGTGACATGATTTGTCATCATCCTGAAATCGTTTACTGTGCGTGTGTGCGTGTTCATATTAATTGTATTCAATATATAGAACGCTATAATATTCTAAAATTTTATTGGCCCAATTACATTTTGTTCACTACTACCTCAGATTCAATAATTCTATTTGGTAACGTGTTATTTTCAAACCTCATTTTTTTCAAATAGGTGACGATTGAATTTTAGAAAGTGTTCCATATCGTTTTACGAAAAGGAAGAAGACGAGAGATCGGGCGATACAGTTACAACTCTAATGATGAGGGACACGTGTTTACTTACACACATACGTTAATAGTCAATATATTAAGCCACTTGCCAAAGACCGAGAAGGTACCATTTTCGGAGTTTTAGACACACGAACCCCATAGATTAGAATCACCATAAATAGAATAGAATAGAATAAATATGGGTGTTGACATTCTCAAGTATAAAAAAGACACTTAACTGCTATATCTGTATATTATATTTATTAGAGAACTCTTAACAAAATAAACACGTTGACTATGATCTAAACTTGAGTGGCCTTCAGTTCAGATTCCGATCCAAAACCGCTCACAGCAGAACATGTCAAATACAACCGAAAAATTCAGAATATATAATATCTTTTTTACTAAGTTTCTCCTTAATAATAGCTAACGAATCTATATTTTTTCCCTACAAATTGACAATTATTGATACTTTTGAATAAAATGTTTGCAAGAAATAGGTTCTTGATATATTGATTAGTTTGTAATTCAAGAAGATGCAAATTTACATTATTCATCAATGTACTAATATGTCCGTAATGTTATTGATTTATAATAAATATAATTGGTCTTGCTGGCTATTACTGACGTAACAGTAGTTGTACGTAACTTTTAAAATCCAATTACATATACATGATGCATAAGTCCATTATAAATTATATAACACTAGGAAAAGATTTCAATTACACAACTACCTTCATAATCTTTCCTACAATCCCGACAGTACAAGTCAACCTTTCCGGGTTTAAAAATTACTGTGTAGTATGTATAGTCTATATATAAACTGAATACAGTCGTAAATAATTGGAGAAATTATACTCCTGCGTTTAATGTTAAATTCAAATAATATAACAATAATTACAAAATAATAAAAGAAGTTCCAGTTTCGTTTCGCTACAAAGCCAGTGAACAAATGCATTACAATCATATTAGCGCTATTGCTAAGAGTGTGAATATTGTTTTAATAGTGAACGAGAAATTCAGCCTTGATCCACCTACACCGCACCTAGTCGTCGCAGTATGCAGTGTGTAGCAAGTGCATGCACACAATGCAATATGCCGTCGTCGCGGAGTTCTCCGTAGAGTTTCCGCATTTCTCCTCCTAAGCAAACGTTTAGCCCATAGCCTCGAAGAACAAAACGTGAACGGCGGCGTCAAATGCGGACAGACTGCGCTCCTGTTAACATAACGGTCAATGCACTTAGAACGGAGATCTTCTAGTCTAGGATATTAGAAGTGATTTTAATCTGAAATTATGAAAACAATAGAGTGTTTAAAAATACAATTACTGCTTTTAGCAATAATCTTTTATAATACGAATTATTAATTTACGTAATATTGTACCATCACGGACTTTGGTTATGTCCGGTATCTAGCGGTACAGCCTGTGCTCCTGTCACTATTCCCTTTAAGATAAAACGGACATGGTGACAGGAGCGCAGGCTGTACCGCTAGATACCGGATATAACTAAAGTCCGTGGGTGTACACACTTCCTTACAAGCAGACAATTGGTTTGTGCATATTTTCGATAATTGTCTAGTCATTGCGATTGTTAAACGACCTATTTTTACAAATAACAATTTGAGAAATAACGCTTGCAATGATTGTACTCAGCCAGTTTTGGAATAATATATAGAGCCATTTGGTAATGTTGAATCCACTATATAATTTTACTTAACTAGATATATTCTGTACAATCCGGTGCATATTTATATTATTATTATCATAAAGTAAGGGATATATTTTAAATTATTATAACTTTTTAACAAATCAAGTTAATAACAAAAACGAAATCTGATGGAATGAGATTAAGTATGCCCAAAACCAGTTACGGAAATTGCTCCATATGATCTCCAAGTTGTTGTTATAAGATTACCAACTTTTCCTTCAAACTGTATGCAGCATTCTGTAGCATTTGTTAGTCCTCTACTAAATACTAAACCTTTTAAATAATCCCACAGCCAGTAATTTGCGTAATTAAGATCAGGTGTTCCTGGTTGTTATGACTGCGCAATGTCTACTTAACACACAGTCTCGGAAAACGTTGGTTAACAATACTTTGACTTGTCGGAAAAAATGTGCGAAAGTGCTGCATTGTGCAAAAAAAATTGTTTTTAGATTTCTGGTGCTCGTGTTGTAGCTGTGGAATAACATAATCTCTTACTATTGGTAAATATCGTTAATCGTTTACAGCTATAGATACGGCTTCTCCATTCTGCACTTTCTCGTAGAAATACGGAGCAATGATAAAATCAGCTGTAACACCGCACCAGACGGTGACTCTTGTCATGAAGACCTTTTTAAACGACTTCTTGTGGATTTTCTGCAGAACAGATTCTAGAGTTTCGAGTATTGACTCCACCATTCAGAGGACAATGTGCCTCATATGTCCATAAAATACTATATAGGGATAACCATTTGGGCTTAATACCCATTACTTGCAGAGAAAAATCGTGCCTAGTAGTCCAGTTTGCCGTTAATTGAAACAGCATTTCAGTTTATATGTATAGTTTTAGCCTTTTGCGTAAAAATTTTCTAAATCGTGGTATACGGCACTTGCAATCGCTTGTATATCGCATTTACACTGCTGGTTGCTAGTGGGTTACCTATGTCCTGATTTTCATGAAGTACATCTGCAACTTGGACATCACTATTTCTTTTTGCACAAATTGCGGCACGCTTTTATTTGACAGGGCCTCTCTTTCAAGCCCATTATCACGCGAAATTTTTGTAATCCAGCGGTGTAATTTCATAATTCGCATTCATAATAACACTGAACTAAACCAATTCTTGTTTGTAAATCTATGCTATTACAGTTTTGAGTTGTTCGAACTCTACGATTATTTGAGTTTTAATTTGAAAATAATTTTGTTTGAATAATTTTGTTTTTAACATTCGAGTCAACATTTGTAATAATAACGTTTTTGTTTCCCATAGATCCAATAAAATTCCATTTCGCGAGCACTTGGATTTCGCTTGTTTTTTGGTATTACTTTAATTTAAAATACATCTACACTAATTTAAAACATATCCCTTACTTTATGATAACCTTGTATATGGAAACGATATTCTATAATATTCAATTTGTCTTCAATAAGTAACATTTTCTCATTAAACAACAGCTGTCACAAATCCTTTTACAATGTATTATTTCATTTTTTGCACATTGTATGTGCATTTACATACATTATGGATGTACTATCTGATCGATGGTTATTATAGTGACAACCATCGCGGTTAGTTGAAAATACAAAAGTATTGTAGTTTTTTCAAATAGTACTCACAATCAGTACACTATGCTTTGTAGTAAAACCAATACCACACCAAGTTGTTATTGTTACCACAAATGCTGTAATGAATATTACAAAATTATAGTTAACTAGTGCTACAAAATTATACTAGAGAAAATGCCACAACATTGTGGTAATAATAATATCACAACAGTATGAATTGTAAGAAAAGAACTAAAATTAACTCCGGATACAGTTTTAATACCATTAAAACTTGTGTTTAGCAGAGTAAATTTGTAATTTTCAGACTAACTATCTGTCTGTAAATTAAAAACCTTTTCAAATGTACGAGAATTGTAGGCAGTTTCGTTTTTTAAATTCTGTGAAAGACGAATAAAATAAAGAATTTGGTCAAGCGACAACGAAGAAACATCTACACAAAAAAATATTGTTTATTCGTTCATTATTGCTCAGTGAACAGCTAGAAATTTCGTGTTTTCAGTTTGATAAGCATTAACTGATCGCCGAGTTATTTATTAGAATGCATCAAATCGGAATCGTGCGCATCCAATTTTGTACTAACAAGAAACGCAACGGGGAAAATAACGAAAGAATAATTGCCCGTCACGTTGGTAACGAGTCCGGTGTACCTTATTTTCTTTAAAGCAAAATTAATTAAGAACTATAATATATTCTTCATTTTTGCGAAAACAATATTGCAAAGATAATTTTCGAAAACTTATTCAAAATTGTTCGTCAACAACTTTGGTGGATTCACTTCTTGCTCATACATTTTTTTTTATTTATTATGATGTTTTCTAGTCTGACGAACATTAGGCAATACGCGACAAAAAATTATGCAATACATAACACGTAATAATGTTGTATGAATGTATTTATTTATTATAATTTGGCACTTGTTACAATTGTAAATGCAATAGGAAATAGAAAACTGTGATCCATTTGAGATGGTTCAGTAATCATAACTGTTAACATGAAAGGCTTGGTTTTGTAGTGTCGTGACATACAATGTTACCGTAGCCAAAAATTGCACAACACTACATTAAGTTCCGGGGGCTTTGGCTCCGATCGTGGAGGACACTGAACCTCGCAATACCGCATCGAGAAGAGAGACAGACACACGGTCAATGACGGAGAAAGCAGCACAGAGAGTTGCAATTCTTCGGCGTTCTCATAGAAATACATGAAAGTGTTATACATTTTCTTGTATCTACTGATGAATGAGGTTTTTTTGCTACGTTTATTGAGTTCATATGATAATGTTGTATATTATTGCAATACAACTATAATTTATTTACAAAATTAGGTTTAACTATAATTACATCTGTACTATACATACATACTACATAGTTGCAGTAGTTTACTGCTTATGGTCAAATTAATCTCTTTAAATATGTATACTCGATCAATATAACTGTTTAAAGTTTAAACTGCCTCAACAGGAATCTCTTAACCGTAGCATATATCGAATCACTTAAATAGGAAAAAAATCGTATTTTGATAACTATCGAAATGGCTACAACTGATTATGGATGTATGTACATACACGATAAGATTTGAAATATCTCATTTTTTACTTTAACATCACTTCGTTATTACTCCAAATATTAAAAAATATTATTAAGAGATTATCTTAGAAACGTAGGTTGCCGAAATTTCTAATATATAACTGTAATACAAAACGTTTTCTCTAGAACCATCATCAATTTCAGAATTTTCAATACAAACCTGTCTTTTTATTCCAAATTATTAAAGTGTTTGGGTTGACATATTTATTGATAACTGCCCATATCATAGTTAACCATTTCGTAACGTTCCATTGTATTATTTGCCAGCAGTAGTTAAATAGGTAAAAATACGTAATAATGTGCTTATCTTTATTTGAGATTTTAGTCAAACCTGACCTCGAAAATAATTGTTTCGACAAAATGTTACAAAATCGGGTCAAGTATGACATATAAAAATCTTTGGCACCCGAAGCACTTCAATAATTTGCAATAAAAAGTTCAAGTGTGTACTGAAGATTGTGAAGTGGATGATGATCCAGGAAGGACGAAACGTGTTATGCCACACTTAAATGTTAGAAGTTACAGCACACTTATGCTGGATGTTTAAACTGAGTTTATAATATTTTTTTATATTTGAATACTAACTGTATAATAAATAAGAAAATTAAGGTATTTCAAACTTAGTTATACAGGGTGGCCCATTAGTGTGTGGAAGTGAATAACTTACTTAGGATAAATTATATAATTTTTTTTTATCACTTTCACCCAGTACAAAAATCATATCTGTCAAGTCTTCTATCGGAAAATTCATGATTTTGATTGCTTTCTCTTCTTAATAGTTAATACGTGTAGATACTAACTAATCTCTCTGATTTAAAATGTGAAAATGCTAGAAGTAGTATTTTAAACGTCACATTCAGAGTTTACTGTGAATGTGAATATTGTTAAATCATAAACAAAAAATGCAATTTTCTTAAAAACGATCAATTGTAGAGAGGACATTATACAGACATAATTTGAAGGGACAAAATAGTTTTATAAGATGGTATAATAATTTACTGGGTGTTCCATTTAAAAAAATGAAGTTTTTGTTAATTGAAATCTCCTGAATTAATGCTTATCTAAAAAAACAGCCCGAACCCCAAACGAAACTTCTACGCGGTTCAAACATTTCAGCCATCCTTTACCTTCGTACTTACCAAATAAGTTTACTTGCTTATCACTAATAACGTTTACTAAGCAGCATTTATAGCGCACGAATTTTCGTCAAATCTTAATATTTTTCGCTTCAACTTGGCAACGTCACAATTTATGGGAAAAGAAAACACAGGGCTAGATGCAGAATTTTACACTGAATTCGATGGTAAACAAATATACAGGATGTCCTATTTAAAAAAAGCTTACTTTATGTTGTCTCGGTTAGGCTGAACAGCTTGTATATCTCAAAATATTTTAGAAATGTGTATCTGCGCAAATATAACAACTTTTATTTAAAAAAAATATATATAATGTATCCTAAATTATTGCACTTCCACACACTAATGGGCCACCCTGTTTATTGCCAGCACCAGTCAAAATAGTTTCTAGTGGAATTGGGTTCTGTACTTTACTGATTATGAGTCTTGTAGTAGGAGTTTAAATTCGAGGCAGCCGCTGTAGAGTGGAATAGTCATACTGTCTCTTTCAAAGTTTTCTCTCTGAGCAAACATCTTGAATTTCCTGAATGACTAGTTTTTATTTTGAGAGAGCCTACCCATAAAATAATAAAATCATTTCATAAAGGTTGTGTATTTTAAACCATCTTCTTTCTCGAACACTTCTATACATAAATAATATGTGATATTAAGAATTTTGCAGTAGAATAAGCCGTTTGTAAATGAACAAAATAAGTTTGTATTGGTTATTTACGTTCACAGTACCCTAAACAAAACAAGCAAAGTCACTCTGTTAAATGTGTAACTAGTATTGAGAAACTATACGCATGATAAGCGATAACCAAAATACACATTACGTATGCATTGTGTTTATCAGTATCTGTTGTTAAATTATTCCTGCCGTATACATACATAATTTTGAAATGTGTATGGCCTGACCGTAGACAATTGTATTTATGTAAATTATAGGCATTCTTTTTGTGAAAAACTGAGAGTACCTGAAATATGTATTTCCTGCAGCGAACTACGGTTTAGTTGATTTTTTTATTACTGTTTAGGCGTTAAATAAGAAAAATGTTTTCTCACTTCAGCATTATAAAATATGTAGTATAGGTGCAATACGTATGGGAGTACAAATATTCTCGTCCTGTTTATTTTGTATATGTATGTCTTGAGGATAAAATTCGTATTCCTATAGACGCATAAAAAAAATCAAAACACGTACAGCTCATACACCTATGGAAAACTCTATGGAACACCCTATACATTGCCCAAGATTCTAAATGATATACAGGAAAATTAAAAGCGAACGAGTATATATAACTATTAACAATTTGAATATTTTATGGCACCTCATCGTGGTTTGGTTACTGCACGTACTCTTTTGGACGCTCTGTTAATAAGCCTCTTACACAAGCTGACGGTAGTTTTTCTCCATTCTTCAAAAATTATCTCCTTCAGTTCTCTTTTTGGTTTACATTTCTAAATGGATACTTTACTGCTTTAGTGTCGCCCACGAATTTTCTATCGGGGATAAGTCTGGAGACTGACAAGGCCATGGAAGCAGGGAAACATTCTGTAGTATTTTCGTGGTGTAGCAAAGAGCATTTTGTGATAGGTTTTGTTTAGAAATAATTTGCTTTACACATTCAATAACTTCAAGAAAACACCTCTACACTGACACAACTGAATGAAATAAATAAAAAAAGTAGTTTAGCATTAATATCTCTCGAAAGAAATATATATATGTTATTTATATGTAGGTACATACGTATTTTATTTATCTGAGCCCTTGCCCCCACCTATTCATGGCCAGCTTATGTATTGCAAAGATTGGCAAATTTCCTCTTAAAATGAATATCCTCCTTCAGTTGTGCTAGCTAGATTAGTTCGTAAGGTTCGTAGACTTTCACAAATTATTTTATTTAATTTTTTCTACATATTACAAGTTTTCTTCATTCTAACAGACTTATATTCTTGTTAATAGCTTCCAAAATGTTGTTTGCAATAAAGATACATCGCTGATTATACCACATTACACAACATATATAAAATTATTCATCTAAAACATGAGAAAATACTATACATAATTGCTACAAAGACTGGA